>JAQFYT010002541.1:0-12641 GCA_034694925.1 Ceratophysella denticulata
ATGGGACTTTCTCGATTCTGAAATGACTTTATTATGAAGTGGGGCGCATCGCGGTCATTTCCAGTATCCGTTGACAAGAAGAAAATAATTTAATTTTTGACGCTTCTATACCGTCAACTTTCCCTGTTGCCGTTGTCAACAACAAAGAAATCATTGTTTGACGCAACCAAAACAGAAAATTCTAAAAAAAAACAGCGGAATTTATTGTACTTTTCGAAAAACACAACCTGAAATTTGAATTTTTTGCCGCCGTCCAACTCCGATAACAATTGGGAAGTGGCACCATAGCGGGCATTGATTGTTCCTCTCTAGTCTACTAATAACCACCTTCATACATCTATGGTTGCAGGTTGCGTTACGCAAATTGTGTAACTTGCCACCTATGTTTTTGTTTTGCAGGGCATCGAATATGTCCATTGGACGCCCATTTCTACGTTTGGGCTCTGAGATAACTGGATTTGTCGGCAGGAATGTCTTTACATCGTGTTCTGGAAGTGTTTTATGTCGGAGCCCTACCAAGCAACTTGTCTCGGTGAATTCATCTCCCATCCTCCGGAAACTCTTATTTACATCTAGTAATGCAGTTCCACGTGGGCTCCTGGTTACAAACTCTGCGAGTCATTGTCATCGAAACTCAGGCTCAAATATTCTATCAAGTATTCAGTGTCGGATGTTACGAACAACCCCGCAACTGAACGCAGTACCAGCAGTCGTATTATTAATTTTAAGTAGAGCGAGCAAGTATGTAGCTCTGTTTATAGGACGAATTTTCCGAAAGTGGTGGCATAAGTTACCACCTGAGGCAAAAGCCGAATATATCGGAAGAGCAAAGAAGAATCATCGAGTCTTCTATGGTGACTTTTATATATATTTTTCATTTACGATTTTATTTTCTGGTTCTGTTTATTGATGTATGTCAGCATAGTTCTTTATCGTCATATATTTAACTTAATGTTTAGTTTCAGTGTTGTTCTGAATTTCCAGGCATCGTTGGACTGTTGGGTTTTGGCGGATACGTGTACTATTATTCACATATCCAGGAGGCACCGATTACTAAGCGGAAGCGCTTCCTGGCTGTTACAGAGAATCAGATCGATGAAATTTCAAAATACTTATATGATGCTGTAGGTCAACGGAATATTTAATCATTCTTGACCTGCAATCAATAATAATTAATCCGGTATTGTTCGTATTATCCAGATGATAGAGGAACATAAGGAGAATATTTTGCCTCATACAGATCCCAGGCACAAGAAAGTTTATTCGGGTAATTTTGCAGCTTTTATTTCTCTCTGTAATTATCAGTACTACTACTGTTCCCATTAACTCTGTAATTCTTTTAATAATAGTGGCCCAAAAATTACTGGAGGCTAATAAGGACCTCTTGAAAAAACACGGAGGAGATAAGAAGTGGACAGTCACTGTTGTGAAAGATGGGAAAGTAAACGCGTTTGTTTTAAGTGTAAGAATTCTGTAAATATAATATGCTTTTAATTTCCCTTGATTGATACATAGCTACTTTTTCATATCAAGCGCCAGCAGCGCCGCCAGCTTCTGAAGTCGGGTGGGCAAAAAAGGAAGCAAATCCCAAGTGTAAAACCCATATATCTCGGGTGAACAATTAATTGCCCAGGTTGCCCACTCATGGCGGCGCCACTGTCGAACGCCTTATGTTGCTTACGAAAATATTGATGAGTAATTCATTTTCCATGACAGTGTGGAAATATATTTGTGCACACCGGAATGCTTTCAATGTGCGAAGCCACGAAAGGTGATTCAGCGTCAGCTTTGGCTATCATCCTTGGGCATGAACTGAGTATGCTTCTTTTGCTTAAAAATCTAGAGTTAAACCAATGTTGCATGCTTTCACCGTGTACGTTCTGGTTTCGTACTTTTCAAGGAAAGTACTGTTGTAAAAGACAAAATTAAAATTACGCGCTGAAAGTACACGACCTTGGTTTTCCCCCACTATACCAACAGATTCTCTAATTTTTTTCAAATTCTTTGATCTCCTTTGTCTATAGGTCACGTCCTGCTGAACCATAGCGTAAGTATTGAGTTCTAGGTTTGATATTACTATAATTGTAATTATGGAATGCACGTAGACTTAAATGCTGCTGTTTTACAATATTTCCCTGCTACTTGCTAATTGTGTTATTCTTGTTGACCACAGGCTGAACACGCTAGTCATCTACATATGATTGACATGCTGTTTATTATTCCAATGGCTGCCCTTTGGGCTTTAATCCCGTCCGGTAATTATTATTCAATATGTATTTCGAAAATAAGCAAACCTTCTTTTTGTGCTACGTTCGTACTGGATACATCATCAAGGAGTACAAGTTTACTATTGTCCTCGTATTTCTACATACTTAATTTCAATGGCAGTTGAGGTATGGTACTGACCCCTCTACTCTACGAGATTAAAGACTGCTGCACATCCCGCCAACCACAGGCTATAAGGCTCTTCGGGGCTATACCCTGCCCGATGCGAAGTTCGCATGTCTCTGTGTGCAGCAGTCTTTAATCTCGTAGAGTAGAGGGGTCAGTACACAAAGTCACTCGTTTTAAGGGTCTCCTGCACGTTGTGGCTAATAGCTGCTGCGATAGCACATTATTGTTTGACTAAACGCTGCCCTTCTCTACCCAAATGTCGAGCGCGGAGAGTGCGAGTGTGGCGTGTGGCCCAAATACAGGACTGAGAAGGTGAGGCATGGCTGAAAGGGTGGGCTGAGAGGCAGGAATGAGACGTAAATCGGCAAAACATTATTTAATTTTATAGCAGGGTGCTCCCTCCTTCGTGGACCATTCAAGATATAATAACTAAACTGTATTCCGCTGGAATGCGTTGCTAACTCACACACTTAAAAGAAAAGAAAACTACGTGGCTTCCCTGCGTGTTGGTTCCGGCTTCGGGTCTTCCTCCTTTCACTTCTGTTTTGTGTGTGCTCACGAACACACGTAGCCATTTTGGCTCTCCACATTTCTATTAAGATTCATAATTTTAATTATATTTTTTTGAGTTTGTTGGTTAACAGTTATGGGGAAGAAACGTCACCGTCACCGCACGGACTCCAGCGACAGTGACTCCAGCAGTCCAAAACGCTCACGTAAGCATAAGTCGTCCAAGTCCAGCCGAGGCCATAAGGGCATTGACCAGATTCTACAAAGACTTCAGTCTCTGGAGGAGCGATTTCTCGGATCAGGTGACTCCGTCCCTCGTGACGGCAGCCCTTCAACTGGACAAGAGCGTGAGTTGGACAGATCACTTGACCCCGTCCGTCGTGGCGGAGGCAGATCGACACAACGGGAGTCACGAGAGGAGTCTTCACCGAGGTCAATTGACCCTGTTCCTGGTGGCAGTGGCAACAGAGTGGGTAAGACACCCACAAATGACCAATCCCAGAGATCAGAAGACTACGACCCATATGGCGGTGGAAGATCAGCTGACCGAGGGTCTCAGAATACTTCTGATCAAAGATCAAACGACCTCGCCCGCCGTGACGAAGGCAGATCTGACGAGAGTGAGTTGTCCCGTCGTGGAGACAGCTCTCGTATGAAGCAAATGCAATCTGTCTCAGCTACAGGACCGCATACTTCAAGCTCAGATGAGGATGAGGATGACGTAATGTCAATTCACGCTGACAATACCCTGGATGACATTTTGGGTGCAGTGTCCGTAACATCTGTCACAGGTTCTGAAATTAGAACTGAAATCTCAACCCGATGGAATACAATTGTGACAAGTGGAATGCCACGGGACATGCACGAAGGTCTATTAAAAACCTATCCTACTCCATCAAACTGCCCTCAATTCAAGGCTCCAAAGCTCAACCCAGAGCTTGAGATGACCTTGAGTGACGGGTTAAGGAAGAAGGAGGACTCAATGGTTGAGTTGCAGTCCCGGGTGGGCACGGCTCTTTCCGCACTGGGCACGGGCTTGTCCATGGCCCTCAATTTCAAAGAGGCGCATCCCGACATCTCACTTCCTTGGCTGAAAGAGATTAGTGATTCTGGCAGAATCTTGGCCGGATTACACAATGAATTCTCAAAGACCAGGCAAAAAATAATTATGCCTTTGATAACCAATGCCAATCTTAAGAAGTTGGCTGAAAATTGCGTCGTCGACCAATATCTGTTTGGGGGCGACTTACAGGACAAGATAAAGACGGCCAAGGATTTGGAGAAAATCTCCAGCGACCTCAAATCGACTCCAAGGCGGTCACGTGCCACAAAGCCCAAGACTGGCCAGTGGAAGCTCAAATCAACTGAGCATTTAAACTTCAAGGGCCCGCCTCGACAGTCCAACCCACGGAAGAAGTCAGGCGGGCAGAACCGTGCTCAAAGTCAGTACAATCAACCTCGAGGTGCTCATCGCCCTCGGAATTGAATGAGGTAAAGCATTTGGCCGGTCGTCTAAAGTATTTTTCCAAGGCCTGGGAGAATTTAACCGATGACAAGTGGGTGTTAGAATGTATAGCGGGTTACAAGATTCCCTTTACATCTACGCCATTTCAAAATGCTCCTATTTCTCAAATTCTGAATCATTTAGTCAATAAAATCCAGATACTATGAATGAGTTTGTCCACCTAGACTTTTAATTTTGACAAATTTCAATCCGTACGGAATATTAAAGTTGACAAAGATTTAGTGAAAAAGTTTACATGAAAACGCAAGTGCGCATAACTCTGGCCAGTCCCAAATGAATGGAAAATCGAGTCCCCAATATTGGCAATGAACTTATCCTGAATACATAGCACCGAACAGAAAGTCTCTGCGATTCGTATTAACGGAACCTAAATGATTAATCACCATTAAACTATTCTTTTGTCGATTTCTGTCACAGCAATCCTTTTCAAACTTGTCTCTCATTTTCAGTCCTTTGGAAAGAGGAGAGCAGCAGCGTTTGGTGGAACAACAATGCTATCGCCGCGCACTATCCCGGTAACGTGAAGGAAGGCCTTAATGCACATTGGGTTGTTTGCGTTCGTCGGCGCATCTAGGAGAAATCGGTACCGAAAGTTTTATCATTGCAAAAGCCATGCCAAATTCTCACGCCAAAAATTAATTGATTAATTCAAACACGATGAAAATTAATAATCGGACCTCACCTTTTCATTAAGTATGCATGTAAGGTAATTACAGGATTTAAATGACAATTATTCATTATTCATGTCCTGGTTCAGCCGCAATCGGTACCGAACTAGACCACGATTGCTTATGGAAAGTACCATGGTAGAACGGCTATAAGAACTCTGCCTTAAGTACTTAGCTATTAAAGTTAACTGGTTTCATCAATCCTGATGACGCATTGACGGGACGAGTTATTGTCATCGATGCTATAACACTCGAACAGACCGTTCGGGGAAAGAAGCGAAAAGTTACCAGGGTTTGTGTTCAGCGTTAGCGTTAGGATTTATATATATTTGTGAGATAATGTTATGCTAAGTTATGTTAGGCTAGTTTTGTAATATTTTGGTGGAATTAGATTCCAGTCCTAATGTTAGGTTAGGTTAAATAAACAACCCAAAAGTGAGGGAATGTTTTTCATAGAAGCGTACCGCCATTGTGACTTGTGACAGCCGTGTCGTGGCGTCAGACGTAAATATTAGCTGAGACCGGCGCGGCCCAGAGATGCTCCTATCGATTAATAAACTACATAGGCATTTGGTGTAACTACCCTCATTTTTCAAATGATGAGGATGAATCATCAAAATTCAAGGAAATCATGAATGGAAAACTATTTTCAACTTGTACGAGGCAAATACTATACAATGAAGGCCGACAACAGAACTAAACCGAATACGTTTGTTAACTCACCAAAAGTGAGTTAAAATCCGGTATCAACGTTTCAACCATATTTTTTACATTGAGATTTGTATGTAGTCTCTTCTGTGTGTATCGGGCTAGAGCCAATTCCTATCAGCTGTATTCCCTTCTATTCATCATTCAGAGATTTGTCATCACATTATTGAGTAGTTCCATTCCAGTGAGGTTTTATAAAGCATTCAGCTCTGAAATAAATATAAAAGCTTCTAAATAACTTCAGTTTTAGTTTCAGACAGTTGACCGGTTCGAATTCGCCTTGAAGCACCTATTAACTCTCCGTTTATTTCTGTACACCACTTTAAGAATTTACACAGACCATTTACAAAATGTCGCCGATTCTCATACAGCCTGATACTGAAAGCGCTGGAGGCGAGTTAGAAGGAAGTGACAGCCCTAAATTCGGAATAGACCTGACATTGGAAGGAGCAAATTTGATTCTTAGTAGACATCTGAGCAAGTCCTGTCTCAGCCTTCAATTACTCAACCGTGGGTTTAACAATAAAACCTACATTGTTACCGACTCGGATCAAAACTCATTTGTCATTCGTTTGTCTGGAACATTTTGGACAAAAATGAAGACAGAAGGTGAAGTAGCTGGAATTCTATACCTGGCTTCCAAATGTCCAGAAATCCCAGTGCCCAAAATCCTGGGTTTCTGCTCCTCCCGTGAATTGTCTGGCGTAAATGCAGAGTACATTCTGATGCAAAAATTACCAGGAAAACCACTGGACGACGCCTGGATGTCCATGTCCTCTGCTGATAAACTAATTATTGCCAAACAAATCACCAGTATTTTTGTGAGAATCAAGCAACACCGATTCGATCAAATTGGTTCATTTGTGCTTCCGGAAGAAATTGCGGAAACTAATGGAATCGGTCTGAATTTAGCTCATATAAATCCTGATGATATTCGAATTGGACAAGTTATGGAACAGAAAGTAGGTCCATTTGCAGACTATTTAGATTTCTTCCGTGATCATTGCGGTCGTGAAATAGAAACGTTGAAGAAAAGCGCATTCATGGAGCCACAGCTTCGGAATCTTTCCCGAATTGAGGCATTCGTGAAGGAAATGACGGATGAAACTACGACCAAGTTCAAACCAGAAACATTTACATCAGTACCGTTCACCTTCCATCATGGAGACTTTGAATCCAGGAATATTCTCGTGGAAGGCAGCACTGTTACTGGGATCGTAGATCTGGAATTCTGCGGCTCGTTTCCCATTGACAACGAGTGGATTGAAGGAATGGGGTTTCTTGGAGCGAGCACGGCGGAATGGCGGATGTTCAATGAGACACCGTTCTTTGATTCAGACAACCCGGACCCTGTGACAGTTGCACCGATTCGCCAATTTGTTCTGGAGGAAGTGGAGCGGCTCAACCCAGACATACTTCCGGATAGAATTCCTGGACATTCCGAGAGGGCATTAATGTATTTCTTCGTGAGCAATATTTGTCCCTGGTTTCTGAGTGATGTAGACGTGGAGAACCCGAAACCGAGCAAGGTGGAAGATAGGCACGCAGCTTTACGTCGTGTTGAGACAGTGCTAAAGAAATATGGGTTCTAAGTTCTTTAATTTCTAATTAAATGATGAATTTGTAATTGTAACTCATTAAAATCTGACTTGTTATGGGGGTTACCTTCGATACAATTATGTAAATACATACGCAGACTTTTACCCTATAAGATATTTCTGTCGCTATTTCGCACTTTGTTAACTACATTTGTGTAGGTATACCAGAAGTGTATTTTGGGATGATTCATTTAGGTCGTCAATAATCACTAGCCTGCGTGGCCATGGCAACCATGGCCCGTTGCGTTGGCGCCTGTTGTGGATAGTTGTTTACTGTTTTTGTTTACTTCTTAAAAATATCAACACGGATTTGAATTCCAAGAATAGATGAATCACCTACAGGGGTTAACACCTAAAATTTTGAATTATGAGCCAAAACGCGAAAGCGAAAACTCGCACTCAAATTCAAACTTTTAAATGTTACACCCTGTATACCGGGCCGCACCACGCAGGCACCCATACATGCACGCAGATACCTCCTACCTGGTTATATATAAGATTCTGCGACGGAAAATTCATAGATGTCAACTGTTTTGTTTGATTTTAGACCACTCAACTCATTCTCGAAGAGGTACAGATTAGATAACGAATAATTCAAGTTAACTGTTTTATTTCATGACTCTAGGCCAGGTCGTGGTCGAATATTACTTACCATTCCAGCCCCAATCAGGGTAATGCTTCGAAGAAACTTACTCTTATTAAAAATTTTGTCAAACGATATGCTAACCCTAAAACATTGAGCTTTTTGTAATTACTGTATGTTGAATATCAAAGACTCAATGCACGGGACGGGAGGCGTCTCGTACTTGAGATTTCAAGCTCATTATCATGCTTCCATTTACTTCCTTGGTGTTTCCATTTCCAGTCAATGTCAAGTAGAAGTTAGAAACATACAAGGCTCATTGACGCATTAGCAGGCTATTGAACTCTGAATATTTTTAAATTGGTACTGTTATGTATACTGTTAAACTTAGATAAAGTCAAATAATGCTGAGACGAATCTAAGAAAAGAGAAATATGCCTTTTTTCGAATTAGAATTATATATGCGTTCTGCGCATGGACTTGTAGACCAATCCAAATTCTTAAATATTCCGTCACATTGTCACTTTCTATTTATTCAAAACCAACAGGTCACATTGGTCAAATCTTAGTTAGAATAAAAACTTAATCTCAGCCGCTCTACTGAACCTAATGGTATAACTAAATATAGTGTACTGCTGTTTTGGTCATTATCGTTATCACTACCTCGCCCCGAAGACTGAACCTTTATGAACTTGCCTGCGAATGAAAACGTGACTGTTGTTATTTCAATATACTAGATATACTAGACATAGGTACGTATTCAATATAAATAATTAGGAATATTGACGGAGTGTGTCTGTTAGAAAATAAAAAGAGTTTAACTTAGGTACCATTATCGCGCTTGTATTTCGATAAGTAGCTTGACATATATGTGATGTGTATTAAGAGAAGAGTCTCCGTAATTCACATTAGTTCGTAATAATAAATCATCCCGTGAATTTCGCGTCGTGCAACTAGAATTTTTAAGTAACATAATGGCTCGGCTACTCCCTGTCGTAGTACCGATATTCGCAATATTGTTAGTACTAACGCTGAACGCTGCAACTGGGGACAATCCATTCATCTTATCTTGGATAAACTCAGTGTTAACAAGTTTAGGGGCCGATTTCTGGGACCCTAGTGACACCACAAACCCAATTCTTGCAGTTAACAATTTGCAACCTGTGAGTCTGGCTAACGCCGTGCATTACGCCCACTTCGCAGCCGCGGCATTTTGTCCAGATGTGTCCAACTGGACTTGCCCGACTGCCTCATTCTGGCGGGTTCCGGGGTCCTATACAACTCAACAGTGGAAAACAGTACGTACGACACTCTTGGCTTCTTCGCCGTGGATGACACGCGAATGGAAATTATTCTCACCTATCGTGGCACCTTCAACGTCCCCAACATTCTCGCAGACGCTACACTTGTTCAATATTCTTTAAATACCGACATCAAGGTTCACATCGGGTTTTACTTGGCTCAACAATCTTTGATTTCTCAAGTGAGGGCACAGCTGGATAACCTAATTGAAGACAACCCGGGTTACAAGGTTGTTGTAACGGGGCATAGTTTGGGCGGATCTACGGCTGCTTTGACCATGTTCCAGTTCAAATATTATGGGCTCTACACCGGGGTCAATTTTGAACTTTATACCTACGGTGAACCGCGTCAGGGAAATCAGGCCTACGCTACTCAATTCAATTTATTTAATTTTCCATGTGGAAGAATAGTAAATCGAGCTGATGTCGTTCCCCATTTATATCCATTTTTCTTGGGCTATCTGCACCACGCCAATGAAATTTTCACGGTGGACGGAGTGACCAGAAACTGTTCCAATACTCACTACGAGGATCTGTCATGCTCGGACTCATTGGGGCCGTTGTATTCCGCCTATGACCACCTCTACTACTTCGACAGCAATATCAACGCATGCCTTTTCCAGTCCCCTATTGACCTTCTCCTACAATTCCTCGTTAACCTCCGACCCTACATACCTCAGTACCTGATTATATTACTCCAACTCAACTTTTATCAACTATCTCCCGACGTTGCCGCGATCTTGCAAGTATTTGCACCCTTACTTGGAAAATAGCAGCACAGCTTTGGAAGATATTAGATAGGTATGTTTACCATATGTATATAGTTACATTCAAAATTAAAAATAGTTTCTTTTAACCCTTTCAGAGTGCCAATCAATGCCTAGGCTGAAATTTTTCTGGCTCGACTTTGGACTCTGAACGTTTATCTTAGTTTGAGCGAAACATCAGCAAAATAATAAAATCCAAATTTTGTTCTGTCTGTAATCTGACCAATGATCGACCATTTATTTTTTCATGCTGTAGTCTTCCGCCGTTGCTAAATCCAATCGTCCATGTCAAACGTGTAATATTAAATTTGGTACTTTTCTACTAAATTTTGAAAAAAATTAACAACTTCCTTGCCTAACTGATAGCTCCAATAAAATGTAATTTATATTTTTAGCATGTTCGAATATGGGCTCAGGATTTTTTCAAAGAACGGGAGATATCGCTGAATCACCCTGTACATTATTAGGGCATATAATTAAAGAATTGACTAGACAGTAGTAGAAGTTGTGTAGACGTAACATTTCAAATTATTTGAAACAGTTAGTAGTATCAAATCGACATTCAAACTACAAAATTGTTTTAAGGGAAGCATAGAAGCATACTCGTATATGTACTGTACCTATATATAATCCTGCGATCAATTTTAATGTGCTTGGTTGATTAATTGATTGATTGATTGACCTATTTATTTAGGTGTAAAATCAAGTTACACCGTCTCCAAGATACATATAAAATTAGAATGACAGAATAGTTAAATCACGATTTTTGCTTGTTTGCGGATGTGTCCCACCCACACTCCAAAGTATTTTAATCCGTGATTTTAAATCTTCCACATTCTCTAGATTGCAAATTAGTTTATAACCAATCATAGATTTGTTCATGAGGGTCAGATTTTCAAAAAACTATGCGTCATTTTGCGAGTTCTAGGTCGGGCGTCGGGTTAGAACTTGAGGCTATGTATAGTGCTACGTATTTACCAAAACCAAATCTAATTTTTGATCATTCAGGATGACAAAATTGAAATACTACTTAGCAAAATCATGCTATAAATCCGAGTTAGGAGTAATCATGGTGTTTTTGTAACACAAATATTCAAAGAGTTGTGCAAGCCATGGTATAAATACTTAAAAAATTAATAAAAGCAGGGTTTGGCGTTTCAGCCGGTCTACTGTGTACAAGTCTCAAAATGACATAAAAATACAATTTTTAAAATACTAAACAACATTTAGTACTCGGTTACGATTACCTAATACCTCATTGCAATCACTCGCGCAAGAGAATTAAAAATATTCGCAGCGGAAGGAAAAATAAATTCAAATTGGCTGAAATTGAAGAGTGTGTGTTCTTATTCTTATAACATATTTAGAGGAAACCTAAAACTAATCTACTACATCAATTCACGAAAATACTATGCTCATATTTTCTGAACCTAAACCTAACTTTTTTATGAAGCTTGGGTTGGTTTGCATTTTACGCTTGCAGAAGGCTCAAGTGAATAGGTTAATAAGATCACATATATCCAAGTTAGCCCGTGCGCTGCTTATTTTTCAAGATTTTGAAGAGTATATTTAATTGTGAATATTTGGGCATTGGGTAGTGAAATCAATCCAAATTTTTACATCGTGAATTGGGAATTTTGGTCTTACATGCTTGTTCTGTCTGTCTGTCCTTGCGTCGACACTATTGGATTTACAAGGAGTATATGCCGCATCCCATAACTCGATAAAAATCTGCTCAAGCCAGCGCAATGTTTTTTTAAACTCAGTAAGCAATTCCCAAGAATTAAAATTTGATGTTAAACGTTTAAAATGAAAAAAAAATTCTAAAAAGTATTTTTTTCAAAATCTGTCAAAAAAATTCTAAAAAGTATTTTTTTTCAAAATCTGTCAAAAAAACCTCAGGGATTCAAAATGAAAACACATTAAAAATGCCACAACTAAGATGATTTAGATTCATATTTATATAGATAACCAGGTTCCCCTTAAAATCCCAATTTTAATTGTTTTTTTCAATAGCAAATACTTTATTGTACCAAAATTTAAAAATTCTTTTCAAACTGAAACCAGTCATGTTTAGGTCATGCCTAACCGTCAATTCAATCGACATTCCAAATTCCAACTGAATGTGAGCCCATCAGGGTCCACTGGAGCTGGCCGTTCATTCCTTCTGGTCCGAAGCTGCTGCAACGCACTCAGGGTTATTACGACGGGCTTGTCCGCCCGGTCCATGGTTTAGACATACTGAACATTTACGCGCCGTCGTCGCATTCGAATTCATTTCGTCATCCTCCGTAAGTATGTCAGGTTGATTGAGGTCAGGGAGTTCCACTGAAAAGGCGTTTTTAATTATGAGCTGTCCACAGTCACAGTGAATCCATAGCGGGTTTTGACGATGGCCGAGTTGCTCCCGACCTGGTGTGGGTGTCCAGGGAGTGTGGTCAACTCCGACAATTACACCTACTGCAGCGTTTGTTTGGGGAAATATGACCTGACCCGAGTACCAATTGGGTTGCAGTGCGGTCATACCATTTGTCGTAAGTGTTGGAAGAGGGTTCAACCTGAGGCCCAAGGAATCCCGAACGTGGCA
>JAQFYT010002542.1:0-12640 GCA_034694925.1 Ceratophysella denticulata
GAGATGAGCAGAGTTTAAGTAAATGTCCATCTACATTATCTCAGGAATTAACTTTAACAATCAATAAAATTAACGCCGGAAAACGACAACACACAGACGGATGAAGTAGAGTTATTGTATTCTTCGCCGCTGTGAATTCTTTCCCTGCACAAGACTTATTCCAGGGTAGCCGCCAGAGGCCGCACGCTTCTCATGGTCTACATTTCCATAGAGACCTTCGTGTAATTACGTCGAAGGCTCAGCAAACTGGAAATAAACTATTATGCTTTAATTTTAATTCAATTTTAATAAATTCAAACGCCTGCAAACCATAACCGTATTATATATTTAAAAAATTGTCCGATCAAAATATCCGTGTTAAAACAAAGAATAAATAGACCCCAGACACATATATGCATCATGCACAATTCCAGACGGATGCCCGTTTTTAAATTGTATCTGTACAGTTGATTGTATTTAGCATTGTATTTAGCATTTGTTTCTAAGTATAGCTGGGATCTGTGCAGCAGTAAGCGTTAAGCAACGTCTGTCAGTTCAATAGAATTCCATGTATTGTCTGCTGGTATATAGTTCACATACCTACTCACATACTTTGTGAATTGTGAGCTCGAGCTTTATTCTATTGGTATTCAAAGGTTCTATTGGTATTTCGTTAATAACATGAAAGGGAAAGTATGTAGGCGCGTTGAGATGAGGAGGAGATGAGACGAGATTCAATTCAGGTAAGCGTGATATAACGCACCATATGTTCACCGCCTCATCATGCTCTGAATACGTTACCTGTACCAAAACTGTTCAGTATTTAGAATGGAATACCGACAGATTGTCGGTTAAAAGAAACGAACGGGTGCAATGCAAATACAATGTACAATGAAATGTATTTAAATGTATGATCTTGACGCCCAAGCAATTTCAGTAAGGCTTCTGACTTAAACTGCATTTGTTTATATTCTACCAGGTACGCATGTAGAAATGGACAGCAGCGACCAAACCCCGAAATAATATGCATTAAAATTAATGTGGCAATAAGACTGAGCTTTAAATGATTCTTCCATAACCTAACAACCTGAGTTATTCAAGCTCGATGCGCCAACTCATTTTAACTGTTAGTTTAGTTTGTTATATTGTTGAACCCCCTGGTTGAACCCAAGATTTACAAAATTTATACACTAAAATTTAGTAAATCATCGTTCTAACCTAAGTTAACCTAACCAAAATATGCTCATAAATTATGAATAAATTAGGTTAGGTTATTTACGGCTTTGTTCCTCAGCCCAACATACGTTTCGGGTACCTACTGGATGTTTTCAGGCAACTTAAATATAATTTGTTTGGCATTTGACAGTGCAAGCCTAATTTGGTAATGGGTAATGGATTCGTATGGGTCAAAGTTTTGCTTCTTAACGAGACCTGAGTGGTAACAGTATATACGACCTATTACTACATCTATAATTCTGTATTTACAACCGGCAGGAAAGCATTAAAAATTCCTGAAAATCTATATGAATTATCGTCCAGAGAAGCACGTATTTTCCGTATTCTCCGACATTGGTTTCATCCTGCTAATTTGAAGTTTAGCATTTCCGCACTTTCCTTGAATCTGATTTTGCGAACGTGGACAGATCCCAGTACACAGAATTGTCCATGTGAGCCCGAGATAAGAAAATACTAAGGTGGATGTTGAATGTTCTTCGTAGGGCTTGAGATCCGTCCATTTCACACATATTTTATTCAGGATGGGAAAGAAAACTAACTGTATGTCCTTAAAACCTTCTCGACGAAGGAGTCACGATCAGACATCCGACCAACTTCCATAAAACTAAGACTGGCTTTCACTATGCCTTTCCGTACACCATACGACTACGACTACCACCTACTTCACTCTTACTTTGTAGTTCTTCCACAGATTCTGTATATGTAGCGAAATTTGATCATAGCCTAATGTTATTAAAGATAGACTCGACTCGAGCTCAACTTTTGCTCGAACTGGCCTGGGTCTGGGTTGCTCGTAAACGCCTCAATTCAGTCACGATTAGTTTTACTTATTGTTAAAGGCTGATCTTTTTTTAACTTTGGGGGCGTCTTGTAATCTAAGCTTATGAATTAAACATTGGCTCTAACCTTCGTATTTGACGGTTAAATCGGAAGCATTATACTGTATCTCATTGGAAAGGTGATACGTAGCCTCGAATATCCGAGACGAATTGTCCTCAGACCCTTAGACTATAGTTAAACTCTAGACTCTATGATCCTAGACCTAAGATGCTGTGAGTGTGTATCTACCCATACAGTATATGTATCATATTTGTATGTCATCACATACAGAGATACACGCTTATAAGGTTATATAAGTTTTCCTGGAGAAGCTCGAGATTCCTTGCTGGATTCCTGGATGCTCGGCTGAAGATGAATATAGAAATTAGGGAATGTCTTCAACGAAGGAAGATTCTGTCAAGAAAAAGTTAATCACATATTTTTCGTTTTAGATAAAAAGGAGATAGGGAGGGGGTGATGAATGGGCTTATTCCACGTCGTCGTCTTCTCTCCGCTAGTTAGACCTAGACACGCTTGTCCTATATTCTAGATTCTAGGGTAGTTTCGTTTCTCTAGACTCCTACGGGAAAATTAGTTATTTCGGAAGTCACTGAGATACTTTGACATGCTCATTAATGTCTTGAAAATGACTAGACTATGTTTGTAGTATATGCACGCGGTTAAGGCTAGGCTCATATATTTTGAATTTTGGCGGACTCTCGTAATGTTTCCTCATGGGTAAAGCAATGGCCAGGTTCATAGATTTTCAAGGAAATAATCACACACACGTCCTCCTATTAGCTGACCCTACTAGCTAGCTACCGCTAAAATTCAAAATATGAGAACTCCCTTAAGCAAATATTAAGAAATGTAAATGCAAATGTATGTTTCGCAAAATACGACAATTCAATGAAATTCGAAATAACAGTGCCACATATTACAACACCGAAATTTATCGTAATTATCCATACGAAATGATTTCTTTTAATAATATTTCAAGTAGGTAACATAAACGTAGACTGTAATCAGATACATTTCTTCCCACGAATGCAACTTAAACAGAACGTAATCGAGTTTTTGCGTCGAATATAGTTTAAGTTTGTATAAGTACGATAGAGATTGGATTCGAAACAATAGGATTTATAGCTTCCAGTTTGACAACTTGGGAGGTATTTGTTGAGACTATGCTGCTGCCTGATTTCACACAGTCAAAGCTAATTACAATAGACTAATTTAACTAAATACAAAATTAATTTACAAATGCAATAGTTTTCATAAATTACAGCCCCTCCACTTCCGCTTCTCGAGGCTTATCTAAATCGTACTATGAGAAAATCCGGTTTTACAATACAATTACTTACCCACTTACTTTTACATGAACCAATGGGTAACGCATATATGCAATTTAATTTACGCAATGTATAGCATATTTGTAATTTAGAATATATTTTTATATATATTTATTATTATTACGTTCAGTCTATCGAGGGGACAGGTATAAATACCAAAAAAGTATTTGGTTTTTTCCATTTATGGAAAAAACAGCAAACAAATGGAAAAAGAAGTTATGGCAAGAAAAATGGACATTGAAAATCGAAAAATGAATAATTAAACCTATTGTGTATCCGTATATCAGAAGCACAGCTCATAAACTTCAGCACTTGATTTCCCATTGGCTTATTCAGTTCAAAGTTCAAGTAAAATAAGTTAGTACATTAATTACGTGTAAACTTACACACTAGACGTCATGAGGAGTAGCAGGCTATTTGGTATTAGCAGAGATACCGGGGGATTTTAATGTTTAATATTTAATTACCCTTATGGTTATGACGGATGCTTGCTGTATTTAGGGTTGCATACAAATAGCAAATTTGCTATTTGGAGAGCACTGAGCTAACATGGCTTGTACACACCTGGCAAGTCTCAAGTTTCGCGAAACACTTACACTAAAAAGTCGAGTATCTGTACATACCTACTTCAAAAGTATGTATTTGATTTGGTAGATCGCCAATTTCTTCAAGCCAGGGTGTGCTAGTTAACACTAAAGTATCACAATGCAGGTTTTTTTTTTCAAACTAAATAGGTCTGGACAGTATTACCCCCCGAAGTGTCTTTGCCGGATGACTTCTTGGTCGGCTTGGGGTATGGGTCACGGTCACGGCTGGGTCTTGGCTGTGGGACGTGGGGGTGCCACTGCTGGGGCTGGGTAGCCGGAGCATGGTAAGTGTACCCGTTCGGGAGCTGAATGTTTTTGGATGGCGGACTAGGCGGGTCAAGCGTAGAGTAGACGTGCTCCCCCTCGAGACTCAGGTAGCTCTCCCCTTGACCCTGACCCTGACCTCGGGGGAAATTCGCCATGGGTACCGGTGACTTGGCATTCGGCTGGAACATAAAGGAGGGTATGCTCGAGGCCACACAGCCACCCTCACTCGTGGAATCCGTGGAACTGGAGGATGGCGGTGACTGATTCCGCGTGAGTGTCGTAAGAACGCCGTGACCTTGGGGCACGGGCGGGTAGTGCGGTGGGGGACGCGTCGTACCGTATTTCGGCGGAGGAAGAGCCACAAAGTTATTACCGGCTGCATATGGCCAGAGCTTGTTGCTCATGCTGAGCACCGCGGCATGATTTCGGAGGTCATCCGCTTCGACGTCCTGGTAGTATTTGAGCCCACTTCCAGCTCGTTCACTGGACGCTGCGGAGGACGTGGTCGTATGACTCGTGATGTTTGAATGGTAGTGACAGGAAGGGTCAGGGAGACTGTATTTGAATTTGGGCCAGAACTTCTTGTCACTCCAATGGAGCTGTGCTGGGCGGGGTCGCCGACTAGCCCGCATCCAGGATCGGAGATCAGGACTGATTTCAGCTTCCGGTACTTCCTCGATGAAAACGAGGAGCACGGGTTTGGCGGATTTAGCGGCGGCTTTGAGCAGAGCTTGGAATCCAGCACGGTATTCACCGCCCGTCCATTCAGCCTGGAAAAAATTACGGGATAGGAAAAGAACCAGGCTCCGAGAGGTGTCTGCTGCCCCGACCATGACTTCCTTCAGCTCACCTGCTTCACCCAATAGGTCACGGTAGTGGAGACAGAGTCGGTAGTTTTCGGTGGTTTCCAATTCTTCGGCGACCCTTCGGGACACGAAATCTTCGTCTTTCTGACTGTACAGAAAGTAGGCGTCATAGGATTTGTCACTTCCTAAATCCCGTGACCCTAGCCTTAAGCCGAATCGGGAAAAGATCCAGATCCGCATGTTTACCCGGCAAAGGAAGACGAGAGTGGCTATGAGGAGGATGAGTACTGCAACGGATCCGAGGACCACCATGATCGGAATAGCGGACACGATGTCAAAGTTCTCAAAACCGCCTTGAATAAGGGCCCATGACCTGCCGCAGGTCGTATTGTAGTCAAGTAAATGCGGACCTGGTTCATGCGTCGTGTTCCAAACGCACTGAACCTGACCAAGATCCACTATTTTCTTGGAATTATCCGTGACCCAGCCGTAGAGTTGATGCAAAAACTGGCAATCACAGTTCCACTCGTTGCGACCAAGTCCGATTTCGACCAGGTAGGGATTCAGGCTGAGTTGCCACACGGAAAATACTAAAAGCCGGTTTCCGTCGATCCGTAACACTTCAAGGGATTTCAGTGGCAAGAATGTGGTATTGCTCATGGTCTCGATACGGTTGTCCTGCAGAAACAGTTCTCGAAGCAGGCTCAGGTGGTCAAATTCATAACCATGTAGCCTTTTTAGCCGATTCTGCTCAAGATGCAGAGAGCGTAGGGATTGCAGGCTATTGAATGACTTATTGCTGATCGTTTCAATACCACTGCCATTCAGGTAAAGAATTCGTAGATTTTTCCGCCCAATGAAACTATGACTCTTGAGCACCGGTATTGAATTCCCGTCCAGGTAAACCTCCGTGGAATCCATTGGGAGTGAGTTAGGAATCGCAACATGCCCCGACCCAGCACAATCCACCACATTTGCCGTCCAAGTGTCCCCGTGATAACAAGTACAATTCCAGGGACAGGTCATGGCACAGTCACAGGCATCAAAGTCACAGCACATACAAGTCTGGAAGCAATGAGCAGTATAGGGACACAAAAAGTCACTCGATTTCATAGCCGGCAGCGGCATATGAGTTTGAGCCCGGGAATAAGCCAACCGGCAAACGACTGCGTCCAGGTCAAGGACGACTGGGTACTGCCGGCTCCCGCCCAACTGCTGAATCCGCATGAGCCACTCCATTTCACAGTCACAGAGAAAAGGGTTTCCACCGAGAAAGAATTCCGGCAACGGTTTGTCACTGGGGATTGGTGGGAAGCGGAGAGCAGACAGTGGAACATTTTCGAGCTGATTTCCAATCAATTCCACGCGGAGGAGTCGGCCCGAACGGCTAAAAGTGTCCGGCGAGATTTTGACCAGGCGGTTATAGCTGAGGGCTAGGCGGTCAAGGGCCGGTGGGACGGCGTGGAGGTCAAGGTGGGTCAGCCGATTGTGCGAAGCCTCGACAATTCTTAACCTGGCATTGTGCGTGGTGTGATGGTGGGGTGGTGGGCCGCTCCCGCCGCCCCATGCCCCACCAAGGCTTTCCAAATGATTGTGACTCACGTCGAACCATTCCAGGGAGGTTGGAAGTAGGGAATAGTCTGCTCTCCGAATTTGGTTCTCCGACACGTTTAACCAGAGTAATTTGGGTAATTGCGGGGCCAGCGTCGGCGGTAATGTGTCCAGGGAATTTGCATCCAGGCGAAGTACCCGCAGTTCTGGACAGGATACGAAGGCCGATGCAGAAACCTTGCTGATTTTATTCTGGGCGACATTGAAGACTCGGAGATGTGTTATGGGGTCACAGATTCCCTTGGGAATCTCCTCGAGCTTATTGTCAACTAGGCGAAGGCCGTAGAGCTGGCTCATGCCCTGAAATGACTCATTGGTCAAAGTCGTGATTCGGTTTTCTCCCAAATCCAATGTCTTGAGCAACTGGAGTCCACGAAGTGCCGGTGGGACTGTGGTAAGCTGATTTCCCACCAACCCCAAATCACTGAGACTCGTGCAATTCCGCATGGACCCTGGCTCAATCCCTGTAATTTGATTGTAGTCCAGAATGAGCTTATGGAGCACGTACAGCCCGTTGAGCATTTTCGGACTCACGGTCACCAGTTTATTCCGCCCAAGATTCAGAGAATGGAGATTGCTCATAGGCATAAACGTAGAGTCGGCTATGGAAGAAATGAGGTTGTTTTCCAAATCGAGTACCTGCAGCGTGTACAGGTCATGGAACGTCGACGGGGTCAGATGGGTCAATTGATTATTTGCAAGATTAAGAATTACCAGGCGAACGAGACCGCGGAAGGCTTCCACCGTGATCCATTGACTCGTGAGGGAATTCATGGAGAGATCGAGCACCACAAGGTGTTCAAGACCTTGTAGCAGTCCCGGAGCTAAGCTTGAAAGTGAATTATTCTTCAGATCCAGAATCTTGAGTAATTTGGAAGGCTGGAATAATTTTGGCGGAAGAGCAACGAGGCGATTTGATGAAAGATTGAGTAATTTCAAACTGCTCAAACCCCAGAGTGCACCATCATCCATTTCCTCCAACCAATTTTGTTCCAATCGTAATTCACTCAAACGTTTCATACCGCTCAGTCGCCTTGACCCCAAACTTCTCAGGGAATTAAAGGACAGGTCAAATGATTTCAGTTCCGACAAACACGGGGACGTTGAAGTCAAGAATTCCCGAGACGTGCCCATACCCAAAATCCCACCGCTTCGATATTCCCGAATCGGCGTGGGTTCCAATTGACTCGGAATCCTCGCCGGTAAGCCCATGTCATCAATGTCACTGAGTAGATTGTGCGTGAGATTGAGGGTCTGGAGATTTTCCAGTTGGCAAAGGAGACGTTCCGGGATATTCCACATGTGGTTGAAGCCCAGGTCGAGGTGCCGAAGGGCTGGGACGTTCTGGAAAGCACCCGGGGAAATATCGAGTGACCGGGCGGCCCAGTCCGAGTTCCCCGTGTTGATGGTCAGGTTCTTGAGATGCTCGAGACCGCGGAAGCTCTCGGAAGGCAGGAATTTAACCTTGCACTTCTCAATCGTGAGATGGAACAAATCCCGGAACCCACCGAGCTGGTCAGGGGTCAGGAGACTCTCGAAGAATAAAACATCGTTACAAACCAGCCTGAGTGATGCAATTCGTTCCATGGGACTCGGAATATTTGCGGTCAAATTGTCAAAGTCAAGCTCAGGGTGAAGGGTCCGAAGTTGGCAAATGACTGCTTCATCCTCTTCTCCCGTATGCCCATTTTCCGTCTCAGATCCTTTCGGTAAATGCGGTATGAGCGTGCAGGCTTCGAGGTCAACATTAGCCTTTACCCCTGTTCCGCCGCCCCACCAAAATGTCATGAAAATCACGAAGAGTACTCCACGGAGCTTATTTGCATTGGAATATTCCATGATTTTACTTAGAGATGGAACTACACACTTGGAATATCTTTTTATCACTTCAATCCCGATTTAGGTTCTGTCATGTAATGTAATGGTTCCTATACATTATGCAGCATATCGTATACATTTAGAAGTCATTTCACTTTGAACCGAAGAAAGTTCACTATGTGCTCTAAAATGTCATATTATTCCATTCCATTGTGCAGGGTGAAAGTTTGGTTCACGTGTGCACACAGGGTTCAGGCCCCACGCCTATAAAAATTGTCAATTCTCAATGTTGAATATTCTAAGATATTCCGTAAGAATATACGCACGGAAATGGGGCTTTTTTTCGGAAGATTCCTATAGCTCGCCGCCGTTGCACTTTGAGGTCTGGAATAATAAGATTTTTGAGTCAGGTTCCATTTGACGGCCCAAAGGCTGGTCGCGACTATCTTCCCCTTGATCGTATATTGGATTGGATTGTATATTTTAGAGGATTTCTTTCCTCAGTTTTTTCTGTATTATATTCACACGCGTGCACTTTCTTTATATGTATAAGCTTATTGTAATAATATCATTTTCACTCGTGACACCAAAGTTAAAAGGACTTTCACTTTGAAAATGTAGTTTTGGGTTTTTTTAGAGACTTTCACACTTTTCACACTTTTGTGTGTGGATGTGGAGTGGAATTGAGGTGAAAAATTACTTTTCTCTGTGTAGGACTCTGTCACCGGACTTGGGGTGCATTTGTCAACTTGAGTTCAGGTTTTGAAACTAAAGTCTTTTGTTAGTGGTTCAATGCTGACGTTGACTGGCTGGAGAAGTGAATTTAGCTTTTAGGTTGGAATAGTGTGTAGCCGAATGGATTGCTTGATTTACATCTGTAATGAATAATGAGAGTATTTCAAATTGCAGGTTTAATTGAGCAGGAACACAGTAATGTTTAAATTCGGCAGATCGACAATTTTATGACGAATATATGATAAATTTAACGCCGTATGCGGTTTAAAAGAATCAGCAATATATCAAGATGGTTTGTTAAATATAACAGTTATTTTTAAAGCACCGCTTCACTAATTTTAATGTAGGGAATAGAACAGATAGATGTGAAATTCGGTTTATTTATAGCCGCAAGTGTGAAAAAGATTGCGTTAGGTATTTGAATTTGGTAAGCTAAATTTCAATTTTAATTTAGTTAC
The DNA here is from genome assembly GCA_034694925.1 of Ceratophysella denticulata. Taxonomy (NCBI): domain Eukaryota; kingdom Metazoa; phylum Arthropoda; class Collembola; order Poduromorpha; family Hypogastruridae; genus Ceratophysella; species Ceratophysella denticulata. The sequence continues at coordinate 9,666 of JAQFYT010002542.1, forward strand.
CTGTTGTTTAACTCCACTTTCATCGTTGAAATTAAATATCAAACTTTACAGCAAGGTTTTTTACTAAATTCCGTGCTTTTTGTGTCAATGTAACTATTGTCTCAGTGAGTTCACAGGCGTCACTTTCGTATTGTTCCAACAATTCAGACACATATACCCTTGACGTTTGGCTCAAAACTGTAGAATTAAAACTTGTCCAAATTTAGTAGAATATTACCTTTGAACCAAACTTGTACCAAATCAATGTTGAATGTTTGAAATTATTGTTTTAAAAAACTTGGGTAACCGGCTATGTTTGACCCAAGTCGTGAATCGTGAGATCGTGACAGACATGAACTACTTATACGGACCAAGTCTGGGTGAAAACTGAAGAGTTGTACGTCGGTGAGTGTTTCCTTATACTGAAAACTTGTGTTCGTACAGTTTCAGGCTGTGAAGTTGATTCTGCAGAGCTCTGAAACTCTGAACCAGCAGCCAAGCCATGCCAGAGCAGCAAAAGCAAAGCAACAACCCCTCTTCCATGCGCCGAAGCTTGCAGCCTGGATCTCTCCCCTTATATTTCTTTAGTTGAAATGTTCAAAATGCTCTGTACTCTACGGTACGGTGTATTTGGTAGAATCGAGTCTTCGTCAATCTATCCCTCCCTGTATATTCCGAATGCAATGAAGAATTTTACTACGAAGGAAACTTCCCCATTGTCAAAAGCATCTCTGCACGCACCCTACAGTCAAGTCAGCCACAAGCTGAACGAAATGCTTTACAGATCTCTCAGATCATGTTAGTCAACACAATATTACAACGCACCCCAGACCCAAGCCAAGCCAACAACATAACACAGAGAGCTTACCTGTATTGTATTTTCAGCGTTCTTCCACCAACGCTGCACCCAGTGCCATCCAGGTGGAGAAAAATTAATTAATTTATGGAGTACAGACAGACTACCTATGGAGTGATGCCTTAGTCTTACGCCTGTAAAAAACCGCGATTTATAAAGCTGAATTTAATTAGTCATAATTCTTAATTGTACATTAGCTTTAATAATTACCATGGCTGTAACCTGGAACGTGCAACGCAGAAGGGTACCATTGGCTTAGAATCAGCGCATAACGATACCTAGACATTTATGGAATTTTAATGAAATGATTAAATCTATATTTCAGTTCGTTTAAAAACGTTTTCGCAAATCATTTGAATGTTCCTAAATCTTTATATGTAATTTTAAGGAAAAGGACGGAAGTCTGGATTAAAATTTCCGTATTTCAATTGGAATTTATAATCCTTTGACTTGGTAACCATTCTGATAAGCATTTTTCTTTGAGATTCATTCAATCATTCAAACCAGGTATATTTCGAGTTCAAAAATATTTGCATTTGACTGACTCATGGAAATACTCAGGTAGCTTTCGTATTTGATATCAGAAATCAGAATGATTATAATTTCCTTGGCGTCGATAGGTAAAGAGGTTAATTCATCGAATTAACCTATTTTTTAAAACGATTTTCAGATGCCTGTGATCGGATTTTGAGTTATTGAGTTCTGTGTTCAGGTTATAAAGAAAAGATCAAGGTACAAGGTACAACGTGCAGTGTGTGTCCGGAACCACGACGTTTATAAGAGTCTTGGTTGGGTTCAGTTCGAAAATGTTAGGTTAGTTAGGTCAGGAAGATATGCAATGAATCAAGAGGACGCTGTCTTTAATGAACAAAATATAACAGAATATTTTGGAACTAAATCTTAGGTAAAGTGATGTTGTCAAAATCCAACAAACACTACATACCTACGCATGTCATGGATTCGTTAACTGTAAATTTGTGAGATGCACAATTTAAACTATATAATAAATTTAACTAACCGTCGTAAAACCTTTGAAATTCCAATAGTATTCCAAATACATTCAAATCCTAAATTCCAACTTGTCTAAAATCGGAATTTCTGCTTGACTGATCTTCTGTGTTTTTGGACTTTGCCATTATTCAAAACTCTATTTTTGTTGGCAAGTCAAAACTTTTGCCATTTTCTGCCGTCCTTGTCTTGAAACGCGGAACTCGGGAGGTAGTCCTATTTGGGATACCTAGATAGGTATGAACCGTCAAAGTCGGTTAAGTTAAGAAAGAATGTGCATTGAATCAGGCAGGAGTGAAGAGGAAGACAGACGGTGATGTATAGGAAAGTAATGACTATCGATTGCCCCATTAGGAAGTGGTGATTGAGTCAGGACGAGAAAACTGGGAAAAGTGGCAGAGACACACACAAAAAAAAGTTCGCTTTACTGGTCTATAATCTATCATTAACCCGGGAGTCCTCATTCACCACTTTGTCGTCGAGTTTATAGTTATACGCCCATAAATACACTCCCAACTTCAAAGTCTGTTTGAGTTTAACTTGCGGCGGTGGCCGCAGTGGTATTTTAACCGAATATTCAGCAGAACCTATTTAGCATGTTTAAGTATACTAATCGATTGTAGATCATCTTCTTTAAGCGTATTGTAAACTGTAGGTTTATATACAAGCGTAACTAATATAGAGTAATTCGTTTTTCGGATTATCGGTTCGACGACAATTGACAAAGATTTAAATTAGATTGACTGTAAGAATTAATTAATAATAAGGTCTCCTGACTCTATTGCCGAAAACGATTTGCCGTTATTTCATGTTAAATTCAGGGGTTAAATCTGTATTTAATTCTAACCTGAAAACTCACTGCCCAATAGTAAATTTTTAATTTTTGATTACCATACATGTATCAGAATTCGAAAGATTAAAGCTTCTTTTGCAGTGTGAATTATGGAAGTGGATTACATGATAGAGGTTTACGAATGCATTTCCTTACTAAGCAGGAAATATTTTGCGCGTTCTCATGAAGGTCGAGATAGGTCATTTCATCATTCATTAGTCATTATCTTATATATAACCACGTAGGAGGAAGCTGCGTGTATGGGTGCCTGCGTGGTGCGTGGTGCGGCCCGGTATGGGT
>JAQFYT010002543.1:0-12638 GCA_034694925.1 Ceratophysella denticulata
GGCTTCTCACCGACCGACCGATCGATCGACAGATCGACAGATCGACATTGGCTTTTATATATATTAATAATAATAGTGAAAATTCTGGATCGCGGAAGCAACCGCAGTTTTTGGCTGCTGGAATAGGTAATGGACCGTGTTGGACAGGAATTGTATTGTCTGTTTGTTGCCTAGCCTAACTAAGTTAAATTAATTTGTTAGCTTCTATTGGCTCACTGACAATTGGATCTGTGCATCATGGTAAGGGAACTATTCAGCCGATTTGTAGTCTGATGGGTTCGATGAATTACGCATTACGTTTATTATTTCCACGCTGCTTCTAAAATGGGAATATTTAAACTGTCCCCGAGTATAATTAGTTTGCCACCGAGTTTAATGGGCACAAAAAATCATTACTGACACCGAAAACAATGATTGGCACCGAAAATAATGACCTAGGAAAAATTAACAGCAACGTGTTTGCAACAAAAGCCAAGATCACACTCAAGGAGCTGTATAATTATACATCTCCTTGATCACACTTCAGTGTTGGACTAAGGCATACCAATGGTATTCTTCGAACGCAGAACTTCTGGCTGAACAAGTGGACCACAATACACCCACTTTCTCTGCCGCCTCCTCTGAGAGCAAGAAAACGCACGGCCAGTTGAACGATGAAACGCTTCAGAAGTATTTGGATGAAGCGGCTCCTGTGACCTTTGAAGCTTACACCAGTCGACGCAATTCAGTTTGGGCAATCAATATTACAAAGGATTTCTGCGAATCAGCAAAGTGCAACTGCAACTGTCCAATGCTCATTGTGGATCTTGTTTTTAAGCACACTGTAGGACTTGGAATTTATTTGGGATTGACCGAAGTTCCTTTTGCCGCAAAGAATGTTCTTCTGGGTCAAAAACGTAAGCGGGGGAAGGTCAGCACGTGCAAAAGCAGCTTTGGTAATTCAGTAATACATTTCTCGTTGTTATTGATATAATTCATAATGGCTGAAATAAAATCTGAATTGATTTAAGAATAAATTTAAAATTATATAATCATGTATAATATAAATAAATTATTCTCGCAGACTTTGCTTTTTGAGTTAGGTCCGAATCAGCATCAGAGCTGTTCCACCAAATAATTCTAGCATACAATTTAGTACTTTCGATGCTGATCAATTATTTTTCGGGCCCAAATTCAATATTCTCAGTGCCGGTGTAGAATTTTCGGTGCCCTAATGATTATAGGATGCAATCTAGTAATTTCGGTGCTGAAAAATTATTTCTCGAGCCCAAATAAAATATTCTCGGTGCCGGTGTAGGATTCTCAGTGTTGGTATATAATTCTCGGTGTCCTCTAATGATTCTCGGATACAGTCTAGTATTTTTGTGTAAATCAAATATTTCTCGGTACCGGTGTAAGATTTCCGGTGCCACCTAAGGTTTCTAGGATACAATCTAATATTTTCGGTGCCGATCAATTATTTCTCGGTTCCAGTGTAAGATTCTCGGTACTTCCTAATGATTCTCGGATACAATCTAGTATTTTCGGTGCCAATCAATTATTTCTCGGTGCCAAATCCATTAATCTCGGTGCCCAAATAAATACCACCCATAACACCTTTTTTTGGATTCTTCGAATATATACAGTATACTTATTAAATAAACATTCATCTTAGTCCAGCTCAGGCTTTCACCAAGACCTTCAGCTTCAAATACAAATTCATTTAGGCCTGATTCAGGCCTATTATAATTGTCAATACATAGAATGACAAATAGTCCATTCCTCCTAAGGGCGTATAATTAAGCACTTACTAGTAATTACAATTTTATTTCTAGCCCATCATCACAAAGAATGCAACGAGTAATTGTACATATAAGACATATGACCTGTAGCCGTGAGCGAATCTAAATTGAGTTTGGCTTTTCCATTTCGGAATGTTCATTTCTCAGTCGTCGGGGAACGGGGGTGATGCTTAGGTTGAATCTTCACTTCCCGTGACCATTCTCCGAGTGGTTGAAAGGGTGTCTTTGGGGAGAGTAAAAATAACCACAGAAAGAATTTGGATTTGTCCACGACCCAGTGGTCACGTCCTTTTTTAAATTAAAGCCAACTCTACCAACACCAATTCTACAAAATGATATGGGCAGATTAGAAATAAAGTTTGCGATCCAACGATCGCGTGTTATCTGGTTGTTTGAACAATGCAGTGAAACTGAGGCATGGGCATGTAGAGATGCAGATCCTGAATTCCAGATCCTATCTCGAGTCCGTGATTATGATTCATTGAAGGAAAGAGCCGCTGGGTGAGAGACTCGCCTACTTCTGACCATTGTCCTCCACAGGTCTCCGAGACGCGGACCAGATGGCCACAAATAGACTCTCTCGTCCCTAATGAAATGAGCCTCTCATCTCAGCTCAAGTCCTGATTACAAATTCACGAGGAAGAATCTCTCTTCATAAGCCCTCAGAATTCCTCCAACATGTGTTTGACCCAAAAATAGCACGTTCAGGTCGCGGCAGAAAGTCTCGGACAACTATCCCCGGCCAACGATTTACTAATCTCCGAAATCTGTTGGGCATCGTTTAACCATTTGTTCTCCACAGCAGCGGTCGCTTTATCTTATCACGTTTTAACCCGGCTTGACGTTTCACTTCTGAACTTCTGACCCTCCTGCAACCCTAAAGTTGCATTTTCGTTATTTTTCGGGAAGAAAACCTCATTCAAAAAACAACTGCAGTAATTTTATGCAGGTATATTATACGAATGTTTCAAACGTTTTTTTCCAACGGTGAAAAAAAGTCCTTTGAGCATTCTGGAATGGAGTCTTGAAAGAATCGAGTTCTGAAAGTTGTTTTACGAATTTGGTTGAATTTTAATAAATATTACGAATTCTGAGCGCTTATAGCATTATTTAATACTGGGAATATGATAAGTACAACACGTGTAAACACCGTGCAGTATACACGGAGGCGTCATTTCAATGCACGTGCGTATTGTTTTGTTAGGTCGTTATTACAGCTGAACCAGGCATATACATACAGTGTTATAAGTACTTCCGCTTATTGTGCTAGCTTTTGTCCTGAAACCAATCAACGTAAGCCTTTACAATGTCAAGCTACGGAGTCATGAGCCAAATTGTTGTAACATACACAGGTACTATGTATTCAACTGGATTCCGCATTCAAGAAATAAATGGGTCTTTTCAGATGTTTGATGTTGATTCAGGGTATTCGAAGTTCTAAAGTGCAACAGGTGGACGGCAATCGCAGTTTTTTTTTTCAAATTTAAAAACTCATGCTCTGTCCACAACTATACCCATTTATACATGCAAACAGAATTACAAATAATTACGGAAAAGAGTAGGATGACCGTGATCGTGAACGTTTGTGCAAGAAACATGACGGAAATATGGCTCCATATGTGATGTGATGTATGTTTTACGTTCCCACCCTGGACTTTCCCCAGTGTGTGTCTGTGTGTCTATGTATGTGTGGGAATAAACAGAATTAGGTGGGTGTGGGTACCTATTCAGACATTCTTTCTTCGCTTCTTGATAGCACCTTTTTCATCCGTCCTCCCTCAGTAATTCTTGAATCGCTCAACTATAAGAAATACCTGGCCTGGTTCGTGTTGAACTATTGATGCGTTAAGGGATTGATGTACATTCTTGGTCACCAAAAGTGTGGATTCGGCTTGGTTAATCAAACCTGGCGCTGACCGGTAGAGTTCCTCAAGATCGGTTGGACCTGTAGTCTCGTCGTAGTCAGTACAATTAGAAATGATGAGGGAGGAAGTAGGTGAATGAGGTTGAGGGGTTTCTGTGAAATGAGCGTGTCGAAGACATGAGTCAAGAGAATGAGTTGATGGAGTCCCAAAAATAAAATTCATTCAGACTTCAAATGAGGCAAAAAATGAAATACATTGTATCGAACAGTCCACGACCATTAGATGAGTAATTACACCCTGTCTTCGTACAGAGTGGGACCAAGAGTGGGCCAACCAAGACTGAGCTATTCAGGTCTCAACGGAGAGAAAATTAATTAGTCACACCGAGAATACAATTACGAAAAAATTGACCCGTCCACAGACAGACGCTATTTTTGTCTATTCCTCCCTGCCTGCCTTCAACATTCAACGTCCAATGCACCTTGAATACGTTTCTATTTCGTGGAATTAATTCGTCCATCTCAAATCGTGGTGAACATTCTTCATCCTGCATCACTTTGCCAGTCACCTGCGTCTATCCAAGCGGATTCCTAGATCTTTTTGACAAAACGTCACTACGACGTCTTCTTTTCCAACGTCGACGTTCAAGAACCCCATCCGTATTTACGTACGGATGAACTTTTTACATTTATAATTATTATACATTATAACACTTAGGTATTTAAATTATTTACCAACTTGTGAAATAGTCAAAAATACTATATTTAGTTTAACACGCGCTACCTAGTTGCGCCAGTTCACATGAAATTAAGCTGATCGAAATAAAGAATTAGGTAGTTCGAGTTTCGTTCTGTTTTGCTAATTGTAAGAAATGTACAGGGTGACACACAATGGTTTGCCCCTCATGGATCTCATAAAACCATATAACGGCTGCATTTCCTTGAATAATTTGTTGACGACACGTCATTTAAATTCTGGTGGAACCTTTGACACGCGTGTCAAATATGACAGATTCATAATGAGCATCAATTGTGCCAATTTAGGGGTAAGCGCTGGATAAGCGTATGTACTGGTAACAGGTTCGCATATCTCTCTGGGCAAAACAATATGTGTTAGCATGCACGCACATTACTAAAACCTTATACTCCTACTCCTGTAGTATCCGTATTTGTACATAATAAAATCCTGAATTGTTGACTAAAATGTAGCCCAGCGAGCGTAAGTGTTGATAATGGAGCTTTTCATCATTGTAACTGCATAGTGGGGTTTTATGCTGTTTGCTCGCTCCTATTCGGAATGAAAGGATGTGGGATATGGGGATTAAGTCTAGCTTAGATCTCTCATTATATCTATTAGCATTCAAATAAATCCTATTTGATTGAGCTCAGCTCACTCACTAACTACAACTACTATGGATTTGATTCTGGGATGGATGAATTGAAGAGTAAAATGAACAACGCTTCGTTCCAGTTCCCCAATTGGCACAACTACTCGGCTGAATGGGGAGAAGAATGCGGGAGACTTTCCTTGTTTCCTCAAACTCAGTAGTGTCTCAACCAGAAGCTCCAAAGGCGAACAGAACGAACATTGACAGAAATGCACCAATTTGAAGTGAAGCTGTGCCGAGCGAGTGGTCATTCTGAAAAGGGCTTCGTCCATGGACTTGACACCGACTGACCCACTTCCGCGGTCTGAATGTCCTCCTCAAAGGAATAAAAACTACATCAGCCACAATTCCCCATAAACGCTATCAAAGAAGATTAAATGAGGAATTTGTTTCTATGAACCCCTTGCCACTCTATGTAGCCATGTCATTTCGTCTGTGTCGCTTTCATCCTCCTCAACCACAAGCCTGAATTACAAGCTACAATCAGTCAATCAATCTCCTTTCCAGTAGCCTTTGGACCAGAAGCTAGGATAAAATATATGGCATGACTCCAGTTCATAACATTACAAAAATGTAAATTAATTTTGAACCTAAGTTAACGGAAGTTGAGTTCGAGAACAGTTGCACATATTTTTTAAAAGTTATCTTTTCAAATACCTAATTTAATCATGTAGTCATTTTGTTTACAAATGGAAGCATATGCATACATACAATTGTACATGGATTACACACAGACTTTTGTTTTTTTACTTTTAACGGTTAATGGAAAATGGCATTCATGTGTTTTATTTTATCGCACAACGATTTCGAAATATGCTGATTTGAATAAAGATTTTGAATTTTTTTGTTCTAATCGAGGAAACTTGTCTGATCAAAAGCTGTAATATGGCTTATGTAATAGGGTTTATAATATTTAGTTAGGTTAGCTTAGGTTAGAAATTCTACTAAATGTGTATCTCATTTCTTCTGCAATTCCAAGGTCACAAATGTTCCTTCGAAGCCTAATATACCATAATACCTTTGACCTATGAAAAGAAACGAGGAAGTCATTGTTTGCCATTACTGACTGATTCAATGAGAAGGTAAGGCACAACCAAACTGACTATTGACCAAATGACGCGGAATCCGTCTCCACACTAGGCTCCACTCCACATTGTTGCTATTTCCGGACCTCTTCTCGCATCTTCATCTCCGTCTCTCAAGAGATGAGTTCGGGAGGGTGTCAAGTGAGTGCGGAGAGAGTCCCTAGTGTCCACTGCTTCACTGAGTCGGTCGAGGCTCTTGGTGGCTCTTGATGAGGAGCCGCTCAAGGTGGCACAAACATTCTGAAACAAGTTCACTTCCCACCTATAAATACACAAGCTGGGGTTTCTGGGAGCCAACATTCCGAAACGGACGCGGAGGAACAGACATCTAAACATCTCTCCGAATATCAGGGCCATATCTTACTACCATTCCCTCCAACAACCCCGTGTTTTGGGCTACTCAGGAGTCAGGAGTGCTGTGCCTCTGCTGTGACGCTTTGATTGAGGATAACAAGGGTTACAAGTGTTCCAGCCTTTGGCACGGATTTCAGGTAAAAATTACTTTCTCCTCCGTATTTTATTCATATAACTCATCGGCATCTGTCGTAATAAGCAGCCACTGACCTGTGAAAAGAATCGCGTAGCGGTTAGGAAGAGGTCCATACAAATTCTAAGACAAAGAATATGTATATTTATAGATTATTTTTCAAACAGCGCTACAAACAAACCATTGAAATGAACGTCTTTCATTGAACTGTTATTCACTTCGCCGACAATCGGATTTCTTTAAAATCTGATAGTATTTTAGCCATTTTTTCAAGTACGGCGTAAGATTAGGTGCTACGCCAGCTCGTTCAAAATCAATTAAGATTAGTATTTACTGTTTTGAGTTGAATTCGAGTGTATGCTCTACACTCTACAACATATGTGGAACTGTTCCTTTTAAAAATTACTAAATTACTAATAGTCGCTGTAATGTTAGTCATTTATCCATAAGAACAAAATAGAACATCAGACTCATAAAACGAACCATATTTTTATCCGACGCGGATTTCATATTGCTCGAGAATATTACGATGAATACATACGGCTAAGCTAATATTCCAGAATCTGGAGGGTGATGAGTTACTGCTGGAAGTTATGAATTTCAAGCTATGAGTTCATATCATATTAGAATAACTAGGAATGAAAATTCCTAGAAACAATTAACGATGTGATAACCGGAAGCATAGATTTTGCACATTTCCATAAATGTGCAACCATTAAATCGGACGTAATTTGGTATTACAGATATGTACCTACCTGACCTTCTGTCTGGAGATGACATTAGGTAGGTCATAGGTAGGTATGCATAAGACCTGAAAGTAGCAGGAGCCCGCGTATCAGAACCAGGAAACAGTAGAGAAACAATAATGCCGGATGTGTAGTTAGAGTCAATGAGTCGGAGCTTGTGTGGTAGAGTCCCTGGGCGACCCCACCTGACACCTCTCTTAACTCATCAGGAGGATTACATTGGGAGATTATTGGCCCAAGCATGTCCTTGCGCCAAAGGCCGGCTCAACTGACACTTCCCACGAGGGAGCCTCACCCCAGCCAGCATGCTAAATACAAACAAGGTTCTCTGCCACCCTTCCGCTTCCTTCCGTCAACTCAAACAAATGAACTGGAGATTGTTTGTTGACGGCCTCAAACGAAAGGGTTAGACATCCGAGACTCCTCCAGGGAACAAACATTGGGGAAATCGTGGCGGAACGAGGACTTTGGCAGGGAGACTCATAATTAAGGGTGATGGGTAGGCAATTTAATAATGGAAAGAATAGATAGGACAGATAGGAATCTCGCCTCCAATGAGACGACTTATATTTATTCTATGATTTCTAAATTCCTACTCCTCATTCAAAATTGAGCCAAAACAAAAGCCTCGGAAATAAAGGCGTTCAAATCCCGTCCAAATTTTTCCGGCCACAGCGTGAGCTTTCCAAAATGTTCTCATTTATCCAAATCAGTTGCGAAACGGCGGCAACATAGCGTTTTGATATGTCACCTTATCAGCAAATATAAATAAGTTGAAATGCATGTTATTAATTATTGGAGCAGATTCCTGCGGAACAAGTACAACTGTGTGAATTTAAATGGATTTATTGTAAGAAACCCAGTCGGATAAAAAATCCTGAACGCGACTCATAAATGTATTTAAAACAATTGGTTTCATTTCATGAACTATTAGACTAGCATAAGAGTATGTATTGTTACTGGTCAGAGATATCCGCAGTTCCTTTTGCAGTAAAATTTGGGTCAACTTAAATATTTATTTCCTCTAATTAGGGACAATTATTCGAAAAAGCCGAACATATCAACTCTAGATCTGTTCCTTCTGAATCGACAGCACCAAGTCCCAAGTCTCCACGTTTAAAGTATTAACGGAGAAGAGATAATTAGTGTATTACGTGTGTTTAGCATGGACTAAATAAATAAACATGAAATACACCCTTAAAATGACGTGAGGGAGGAACCAGATATGAAGGACTTGCAACTGTACCTCAGGTTCAGGTTGTACTATAGGGAAAGGACTGAGCGAGAAGAACGACCAGGGAAACTTGAATTTCTATACGTTATAGATATTCTGATTTTCTAATTAGGAGAAGAGATTAGGAAAGGAGGTTGTTAATTTGTATGGGAAATTGAACCGAAATAGTTTCATGTTTACACAGAACCGTGTGCAGTACATAGTCAGCCGAAGCATTCACAGAGCCACAAACGGCTGGACTAATACGGTAATGATTACAGAAAAGTCCCTAGGAAGCCTTCAGGGTACGAACCCTGGGAATCCTCACAGTGAGAGACTGTTCGACCGATTAAGCTATCCAGGCTTACTGAGACATTTAAGATACCATGTAATAAAATAATTAACATCAAAGTATCATGGAGCGGAAACCAGATAGAATTATCATTTGGTAATACAGATTCTTAATCTAGAACGATTTATTTAGTAGAGGAAGTACAGCTGTACTTCTAATGGACACTCGAATAAAAGTTCTAATCAAATCAAATCTGGTTTAAAGAAACTAGAAATTAATTATTGACACCCTGTATGTATGTTGTATCCAACAAAATACGATATACTTTGGTTACAAAAAAACTAACCTAACCGAATCCTTTGATTCAGGCGTCCACTACATAATAAAAAAATAGTTACATTTTATTGAATGAATGTGGGTCAGTTGCCGTACAAAAACAATGGATGAGAAAATGCTTCATCGATCAAATAATGATTGATTGATTGACTGTTTCCGCTTTCTCAGCCAAGTTCGTGTAGTGTGTTATAATTCATGTTCTGATTTAGAGTTTGAAATCGATATATGTACAGTAAAAAAGACAACGCCGAGGGAATTGGTGTTTAGGCTTATCAAGTTTCAACTGGGCGTACACAGATAGAGCTCTATTTTCCGAATGGTGAATCATACTATGTAATTGTAATTATCTGTATATAAGTCCATTGACACTTTTGACTTCGTCTTCAAGGAAAGAGCTCAATGGACTCACTCCTCCCGCCTTGGCTGACACTCAACTTTTGACTTCCTTGAAGAGCAGGGAGTTGAACTGAACAGGATTCATTGAGATGACTCTGTTTATTTTAAATCAGAAGGCCTCTCTTTCTCCTTACAATTGTCTCCATGAATGCCTTCAAAGTCCCACCCAAATCCTTGAGCGATTCAAAACGTTTATAAAGCGTATGTCTTGTATTACCTACTCTGCATTCAAAATATCCACCAAAACCTCCATATTCTCCATAACATGTCAACCCGTTCATTTGGAAGCATAATTAGTGCGGGATTTTTAGTTGAACGTTCAACTATTTTTGGAAAACAATGCAACTTCCATTAGTGAGGGTAAGTTGTAGGTAATGCTCCTGTGGCCTCCATCCAAGGCGTGAAGGCAACGGTAGCTCCGCCATAGTTCATCATCGGTTCTCTCTGGTCCCAAGCTGTTGTGAAGCAGGTTCTTTGATTGTTTGACTCTTCCTCGAGAGAAACAGAGTTCGAGATACTCCAACTATTCATTTTCTGTCGAATCATGTGATGACCCAATGAAGCTCCGTCAACTTAACCCAAAAACCAGAATGAAGCTGAATGGAACTCTGCCTTCATTCAAACTGGGAGTACAATTATTACTGTGTGTACATAATTGGAATAAAGAATGAGAGAATAAGGCAGAGGGAATGTGTGTCACCAAATGAACTATTTCTGTGCCTGAATTGGGATTCCTATTTATAAGACTCACCTGAGTTTATTATTAGTTTTTTATCTGCAGTCTCAAAAAAAAAGAGAATAGAGACAGAATAAAATGCTGTAGTGTAGGATGGATCTACGTACAGATTTGATGTTCTCTTTTCCCAGCTCGGCCTCAGTTCTTATTGAGATTCCTATTCAGGAAAAAGAGAGCACACACGACTCCCCCCAGTCAGTCAGTCTGTTCTGTTCTGTAGTGGATCATCCTGGTCCATTCAGGAATAGTGGATTATTAGAATAAGAGTCCATGGATGAGAAATTACAGAATTACTTTCAACTGACAAAAGAAAAGGAGGCTAATAATAAGATGGGAAATTCTATTCTTAGCCTTTTCTTCTTTCTTCACAAATCATCCATCACTCACGCAGTCATCATTCCAATTTCCATTTTCCTTTTTTATTTTCTGACTTTGACTTCCATCTGCTTCCATCCCTCCCTCCTTCGTTTGGCTTAGTTTTGGGAGTCAGGATTTCCCTGTCTATTAGGATTTTCACAACGACCTGGCATTTCCGTGACCCTCTTTAAATAGGATTTACCTACACACATTAGAGCCGACGAAGGTATAAAAGCATTTGCGGGACCTGGATTCCTTCATTAGTTCAAGCTTGGAAGCAGAGGACTAAAGCCAAACCACGGCCGCGTCAATGTCAAGGTTTTAGTTCCTACTTCTGCTCAAGTTGAAGGTCGAAGTCTGTTCCCGTCCTGAATTCCTGAGGTTGTGCAACCGCGTGTTCCTGTAATGTGAAACCCAATAATAAATACCTATTCGGATTCGGAAGGTGAAGCCTTAGCGGAAGTTTAGTTTTATTTAGTTTAGGGGAAAATATGTCATTGTGCTGAAAGAGTTGTGTACTAGGAGGTATCTAGGCCAGTGTTTTGGGATTTTGGAACAATTACAATAATATGGAGCTAATAGTGTTTCCTTATACGGCCTATTTTAAGTTCCCGTTCTATGAACACAGATGCTCGAAGTATGTGGTCTACCTATTCTCTTATTTCCACTTCTTTGACATCGACTGCCTCCATTGAACGCTCCAGCGCTGATGCAGTCGGAGTTTCAAGTGCTCTACTTACAAAGAACTGGAAATTGCAGCATGCGTAGACCACGGGCAGCATTCAGTATGAAGTCTATCACAAGTAGACCTTCCTGCCTGCAATGGAAACACTATCAGAAGTTCTTATCAGAATGTAACAGTTGATTTGATACAATAAGGTTAAATCAAGAAATTACTTTTGAAAAACTCGAAATCCCTGCTGCAGTAGAACTGACTCGAGAGAAAAGTTCCTTATCGGACAAAATCTGCATTTATTTGTGATTGATTCCCTGTGTTAGAGAGAGAGGTGTATTGTATTGTGTATTACTCATACACAGACATGGCGTTGAATTATCGGAGGAGATTTAGAATTAGAATTGTTGGAATGGAACATGAGTGGGATTTGCATTCATTACATCCGCGCATCACCAACGGTAAACATAGCGCTACGTAGCAAAATTCTGTACGGATTCCAAATACACTCAAATAACATGGTGTTGAATTTGGGATGGGTGATTCTGCTTATTGATATGTGAGCTACTTTTGGTTGTTTCGATGTGCTGGACATAGGATGCATTTGAAATTTATTTGGTCGACATACTAATAAATAAATAAATAAATAAATGAGGATATTAATGGAGTTTAATTGTTTGATTCCAGAAGACGAGCCGTGAGAATGAAGCAGTTGACAGTGTTAGCCCTGATTCTGGGCTCGGTCCTGGTGGGCAGCAGCGAGTCGAGCAAGAGCAGCAACCACCTCGACGAGGCCCGCTCCTCCTTCGCTCCCACCTCCTCCACCAACACCCACTCCCGCTCCGCCTCCGCCCACCTCTACGCCCAGAACCGGGACTCCTACGCCCAGGCAGCGGGACAGGCGGGCTACAGCGCTGCCGGCGGCGGGACGGGTGGGATCGGAGGAACGAGTGCGGCGGCCAGTTCGTCCTACGCCGCTCCAGCCACGGGCGGCGGCGGCGGAGGCTACGGTGGGCAACCGAGTCCGGGTCAACAGTCTATGACCTACTACTACTATCACTACCCAGCCCAGCAACAGAGCGGCGGTTATGGGGATAGTACTGGTAAGCCTGGCTTACTGATATTGACTCTATTCCAATACACACGCTCACTCGCACCCTCTCTCAGAATTACCACCCTCAAAGCATCAACCGCCACACTACTACACCCAAGCCAGGATAGCTCAGGCGGTAGAGCAGCCTCTCGTTGTGAGAGGACTCCCAGGGTCGTATCCCTGAAGGCTTG
>JAQFYT010002544.1:0-12636 GCA_034694925.1 Ceratophysella denticulata
GCTTTGTCAAAGAATCCCAAAATTTATTTATTTATTTAATAAACAAATTTGGCCTTCTTACTTTTAAAATTCAAAAAAATGTCGTGGTACTTTTTAATTCTTGAATTAGAATAAGGTTATATTATTAAACATGTTAAGGCTCATTCCTGCATTTGACTCTGAGGTGATAGGTTCTCTCGGCAATGTCACGGAATAACTCTACTGCGTTTCTTTTTATGATTTTAGACAATAAAACACGGTACAGTAAAAAGATGACATTTATTCAAAATTAGAGTGACGCAGAAGTCAAGTGCCTACTCGACGACTCATCCCATCATTACTTGCAGACTAAGGATGTAAAGAAATGTAGGATGCTAATTAAGGGAATCGACACGCGCTGGTTTCAATCTAGCACAGTTAGTAATTGGTGCCAACTATAGAATTTTTAGTATTAATTCCACACTATTTGGAATTAAATATTTCAAATGAATTAAACAATTTCATGTAAAGCAATAGCATCTTCTGTTAGTGATTGGAATTTATTTCAGAGTCTCTCAGTAGCTCCTGCCCTTTTCAACTTTCATAGGTGTATTTGAAGTGACTCGGCTTGACTGGGCCGAGTCGCCGAGTCAACTTAAACAAGTAACTTGCTCACAAGTAAAAAAAAACAAGTACTAGAAATAATAAAAGCAGTAACAAGAACCAAAACCAAATACAAACTAAACTCCAGTCGTGTCCATGTCAGACCTACGAAGATGAGGAAGTAAAGGAGTCCTAACTCCTCGACGACAACTCAGACCATAACGGCGCTATAAAACACCATAGATTACAGCAAGCAGCAAAACTAAAGCAAAACATAAACATAGTATCTAATGACACGTATTTGCATAGTTGCACAACTCGCATGATGACCAAAATCATACCAGAAAATAGAATCCATCCGAAGACTCCCCACACTCCTTCACCTCCACTGACCTCTGGAGCCTCCGTGCTCGTAGGCATAACGGGACACTGCTCACCAGGCTTCACACAATAACTCATAGGTACATCATCTGGGAACTTATCCAAAGGAAAACAATAGCCAGTCCCATTGGTACTTATACCAAATTCACAATCCATGAATATACAAGGACTACACACTACAGTTGAGTTACACAGAGCTAGAACCAAAATAAATGCAAATAATACTCAACCCAAGCAAATACAGTACAAAATAAAAGAAGTAATCAATACTTATCTTACCCATTACTCAAAATCTCAAACCCAAAACAACTCAAAACCAACAAACAATTATACGTGACCGAAACCAATCAAAACTTCCACAATAAAAATCACAAACAAATATTCATCCAATGAGTCAACCAACAAACCCAGATAACAAATCCTCGCCTAAAATAAAGACAACCAAACCAAACCCCAAAACTCTAAAACCAAAAACCAAGTATATATATATATATATATATATACACATCAAAACACTAGAAAAACAAATTCAAAGTCTCAAACAATAGATTAAAAGTCTCAGTCAATAGAGGGAATTCAAAGTCAAATACAAGATGCACAGTTCAAAGTCTCAGTCAATAGAGGAAATGCAAAGTCAAATACAAAATGCACCCATACACAATATTCGAAAAGCGTACAGTCCTTTTCACATAATCTCAAGAAAACCAAACAATCTCAATATACACTGTAATATGCTCCAATGTCAAATATAATTCAAATGCACATAATAAATCTTTAAGACAATAACCTATAGTTAACATTAACATCCACATTAACATCTCCATTAACATTACATTAAACTTAATTATAATCATAGTTAAATTTAAATTGACATGCTATACGATGATATTTAAATACACATAATTATTCATGATCACATAATTTACTCACATTCAAAAACCGAGCCTCAAAGCATATAACACCCCTACTGGTATTTGGAATTTAAACCGATTTCTTTCATTATATTCCAGAGAGGCAACCGGCTCAGCTCTTTAGAGACACATCATTCGTGAATCGCGAAATGAAAAGGCGAGAGAAAGGTGAGTAAAAATCGTAGTCATAGTAGCTGTTGTAAAGATTGGCTGTTCATTGCTTAGGGAGTCGAATAAGAGGATACCTATATGTATAGTTATCAAAAAATAATGCTTGCAAGAATTTTTTCCGTGCACTAATTGTGTTTCCGAATGAACAGGTTGGCGTATAATTTATGTACAATTTCTCTTTATTAACTTTTTACCTTTTTTTGAAAAAGAAAATTACATACGTTTTTGAAACTTGAGGTATAGATAGGATATATAAAAGTGAATGATAAACGAGATTGAGCATTGATCTTCAAATGAAAATTATCTGCTCAAGCCTATATATTCCAGAGTTTGTTAAAAAAAATTCATCGAGGAACCGGAGATTAGAATTCGGAATATCGCATCTTTCATGTAGGCACATGTATAAAAAAGGTCTCACATTCCTTCCGCCTTAAATCCTCTTTACTGTGATAAGCTATAGCTTTAAAAGCTAAACAATTTGGGTTCAGGATTCGGTTTTTGTGGAAACTTTACTTTTTTATGTTTAGCTTTTTCACTCGTACATATACCGTTACAGTTTCACCGTGCCTAAGCTTTAGTCTTGTCCAAATTGTTTGTTTTCAATTCTGTCTTACTTGGGTCTGGCTTTACAGGTGTGGAAATGGAAAGTGTAGGCTACATACTCTGCAGGTGATTATTAAGTATATGGTGTACGGAGGGCGGATTTAGGGAATTAGGCCATAAACCCACTAAAGCATATATTACACTACAATATGTACACCTTAGTAGTCAGACGCGGTTGTAATCATCGTTGTTGGAGTGTAAGCAGTAAAAAGTAACCGGACTCAGAATCAGCCACTTTGACTTTTTTTATATCTTGAATAATTGTAAACATCAACAATCGAAGTTGGTAATTTACATTGAGGTTGTGTATGGAATTACGAGCTTGCTTTAGAGCTGGGTTCTTCTAATGTGTGTCACAGTAACGTCCGTATATAATGCAGAGAGGTATAGCGATTAGGTACTTAGGCTCGGGTCCACAATACAATAATGTTTCATAATTATTTAAAAAATTCTTTTTAAACACGAATAAATGCCTAGTTTTTATCTTAAATCTGTCATTCGCTTGAGTGTTATTACTCAAGGCGTGAGATTTATAGCTTATAGCTCTAAATTCCAGCTTCAAATTCAGTAAAGAATATGAAGAAGTTAATAGAATATACAATTCTTATTGTATTGTATTTGGCACATACTTACAAGATTCAGGTATTATTAAATGCTTAGATTTTACAGCAATTCGTTCTGGAGCAATTGGGTTGGCGAAATTCACGTTGTTAGAAATGGGGAATATGTAGGTATAAGGTATAGCGGTATTTCAAACTAGCGAATTTTTAGCTACTTCCCTGGAGTTTTCGATTCGTTAACGAAAAACGTTGCGAATTGTCCTAAAACCATTGACTTATCCCTATGGAATACGGAGCCCATTTCATTTAAGTACAAGTTTGCAATACAGTAGTGTGTAGCTTGAAATTGTCGCATTACGACTTCTATGCCCATCATCCGAGTTTAATCTGTTAACCAACCAGTGCACAGTAACATAAACCTTGTATTTAATTACAAACACTTGGGTTTTCTGATTCTGAGACAACAACTGTTTGCGTCGTCCTATTCCCTTTTGTTTCCCTGTTCCCCCTTATTTCACGTTAATTGCTGCTGCGGAAATTATGAGATCCGAGATACAACCTCAGATGCTGCTGTTTGCTGCAAGCTGCAGACAAGTTAAATATCTGGCTGTACCTATCAGACTGTAGCTTGTGGTGTGGGTTGCAATGTAGCTCGACGAAGGTAATTAATGGTTTTGGTTTGGTTGCAGATTTCATAACCCACATCTTAAGATTCACAAAAAAAGTTATTATGGTTAAGGTGACGTTACGAGGAACTGCAAATGTAATTTTTTACAACAAATTTTTAACACGACTGAGACGAGAGACAACAATGAACACTGTCTCTGTGTCTGTGTGAAGTGAAACTGGTTGGAATATTTAGACGCATTTATATCATTTTACTACTACGGCTAGCTATGAAGCTATGAAATGATCAGATTTTACTATTTTACCTTGAAGAGGCGTTGTCAGACTTTGGAGAGCATTGTAAATCTCTCTGTGTATCACGTCTAGAGATCTGACAGGGACTGAAACTGGAGGTCAATTCATGAAGAATACCTGGCGTGTTTGGATGTTGTTAGTTCTCATGATAAATTGCAAGAAAGGCATCTCGATGGTGGTTACGCTTACGCTTTTCAATAATGCATATGGGCTCAAATTTGTTTATGGTATGTTCGATTGACTTTTTGGCACATACTTTATACGTCTATAACAACACAGAAGAGGCTACAGTCACGGATGTTATTGGAATCCGGAATCATTGAAATTCAGTGAAATTGAAAACAAATTATGAGTTTGAAAAATTCCACTCTTTCCATTCGTCATTTCTAGCAACCATCAACAGGAAGTCCCCAAGCAGGAAGTTCCAAAAACGTGGAACATTGACATCAAAAACCAAATTTATAATTGAATATCCGTTTGGGGCTGATTTTACCAAATTGGATTTGGAATACACGGTTTGTTGATTGTGTTTGGAACTCTGGGAAGAGTAATTACTGGTCCATTAATGGAAGCACTAGACAGGCAGTCATCCTGATTTGATTGGATCTTGGAATTGGAATATTTGTCTTCTATTTGGAATGCTCAATTTCATGAGGCTAAATATCTTAGAATGTATAATTTTCCTATACACTGACATGCAAACGTCCGCATTATGAGTAAATGCTTGTATTGATTGGTATACCGAATAAAGTATTTTGAAATATTTCGTTGGTGTTTTTTATAGAACCGTAACCGTAGCGTATGTATGCTGATCATGCAATGTTCGGCCTGTATTCGAGAAGATAAATTCCTATTTCATTTCGCAGAACTCGTTTACATTTTCGTGATATTTTTTTCTTGCTAAACCCAGCAATAGCGTCCAATGCCAAAAACGAGTGTTTCTGTTTGCCTTGTACATAATAGTGCTAACAGAGCTAAATACTTAATGCTCTTCTCTTGTATGTATCCATTTGGCCCTGTGAATAAAGTAATTGCTTTATCTGTAGTTACTAATGCATACACACACTCCACGTTGTGGGTTATATTTAGGAAAATCATTGTCTTCCTTTCAGTACCAAATATTCGTACAGATACCAAACAGACAGACCTCGAGCTCTGTACACATTTTACGCACTTGTGTCTTGTGTGTGATGATTTTTTACTCAGGCTTAGCATACATGTAGCATAGAGCGGCAGGCATTCGGCTATAATTATTACCATATATACCTGATACCTGTACATATGGAAATAGAATTGATAAAGCTAATTTATTTTGTTGGGTGGTTCAAATTGAACGCAACGACCAGGAGCCTTCAGCACTTGGATCTGACTGAATACCTACTCGACTTGAGCTATATGTATTCCTTCCTGCAGTATTATAGCATACATCAGTAAGTTGTATTGATTTTATACCAATTTTGCTGCACTCAGACCCAGACATTGAGGCCGTGGACTTACGAATTATTTTACAGCTTAAACTATACTTCTGCTTTGGTGGTGTTAATTAATATGTACCAGCATAAATCCTGTATTATGGATTACGATTTGTCTAATAGGCCAGGGGTCATCAGCGGATTTACAGGCTTAAATATGATCGTTCAAGTCATTGTAATTTTCTGTGCTTACTTACACGCCGATATAGACCGAAAAGTTGGGCCTAAAAGCATTGAGTTGACCGGTGGTACTAAATGAGTTTTTTTTTATGCTAATACACAGAGCTCTATGCCATTTTCTCTGGTTTTTTCGTTTTAACTACCGTTGGAGTCAAAATTTCGAAATTAGTTTTTATGCCGCACGCTATACGGAGAGCATTCTCCTCTATAATCTAAATCCTCTAAAATATAATGTCAAAAGTCATAACACGTCAGAATTAAGCATATAATTAAGCGTTATATATATACCTATGTCAAAAATCAGAAAAGTATATCTGAAGGCTACTCTTTGTCTTAGGTACTGATTTGTATATTTATCTGCTAAAATAAAACGGAAACACCATGTCATATTTAAAAAGATTTAGAATGTACATTGTATTTTAGTGACACTGTGTATCGTTTTTATTAAATTCGTTTGCAGCAGAAATCATAACTTTAATTTGGTTTTTAGTTAGTGTGGATTATTATTCGTAATTTTACAATACAAGGGACAAGTTAGCAGAAGAGGTGGAAAAGGGAGAGAAAGCAAGCGGGGCCACACACTGCCTATTGTGTACGGTGCGGTGTGGATCCCAGCGAGGGGAGCCAGGCCACACCTGCAACTATGGTACCCAAATCTGTATCCGATCCAGTACATAGACGGGTGTCGGACCTTTTGGCACTCGGGTTTATTATATTACACTTTGATTAATGAGCCGAGAAGTGACGCGTACGACAGGAGCTCGGCTATGCTATATTTCAGTGATTATTTATTTAATACTGTACTATGTTACATGTACAGAAAGAGACGATCCATATACGTTCGCGTTTCAGAATTCATAGTCAGTCTAAATCAGCCTCATTAATTTGGCAGATGAGCTGACACTTTATGGGTGAAACCATACCCGCACATTTATACTACTCCGCTTTTTAGTTTTAGCTTCAGTTCATATTTAATTTCAATCTGAGAGGATCTTCAGCTGTAAAAATCTAATGTCTGTCTAGCTCAAAGCTTTCATTTGTTGAAAATTCGCAACAGGCAGGCATATAGAGGAATACAGAAATTCAATATTCCTAAATGTCATGCCTATAATTAATCTGATGTACTAAAACTTGTCCTAAGTCGTCAGGAACCATGAATTATTAAACAAGTTCAAATGCAAGGATTGTCTGTGCCTGCCTACGCTTTCGATTTTATTAGTGCCGATGATGATAGAAGTCAGACGAAATGAAATAAATTATGCCCAGATGGAAGGAAACACGCACTGTCAAATTACTGTCCAATCAGTCAGGTGCAGATGCCAGAGAGGACAGAGTACCTTAGGTTGCTGGAGAAAGTTTCGAAGCTATTAGCTATAACTATAACTTACTGTATTTCGTACAACTACATGCTATTTACTCGGAGTATAGGCGAAACAGACTTAAAGCTGCCACCAGGTCGGGCACGATGGCTCTGGAACGCCGACTACATGTAATATGCAAATTGACTTTCCAGAGTCGCATGGACAGACAAATATGGAAAGAAATCAGGAGAAGGAGAAGGCGAGTTTTACTAGTGAATCCAAGTCAGAACCGATCAATAGAAGAACTGAAGCTGTTCCTCGCCAGTTTTCTAACATTGAATATCAGTGGAAACCCTAGGTTGTTCCATATCTGACTACAGAGCAGAACGCAGATTATTTGCCCTCCTAAATCCCAAATGCTGCAGGAAGTGGAAAATAACAATTTGAATTTCAAGTAGGACGCATATAAGGAAACATTTTATTAAAATCCGACCGGGAGTGTAATAATATTTTATTTCTCTGGATAATAGATATTGGCAAAGCTCAGCAATTTCCGTTTTCAGTTGATTGGTATTTAGAAAAAGAATGAAAACAGTTTAGAAAACTTGGGGAATAGAATTTAATTCACTTCGTGCTCAGCTCCTCGTAACAAGCATCACAGACTCTCACAGGCTTCTTGCTGCTCGGAATTGAAGCAGTACGAGCAGTGCAATCGTTACAAAATATATTGCCACACTGAAAATTAAAAAATAAAATAAAAAATCAACTATTCATACTTCTCGACGATACAATTCCTGTAAAAATATAATTGACTATTGATGTTGGTACTAATAAGCAAAGTATATTATAGAACTGAATTACCCCTCGGCAATGGTGCTTCCTGATGGTCAATGAGAACCCCTTGCTGCACGTAGAACAGCAGGTGACCACGGAGCCATCTGCCCACTTTCTCCCTTGCAATTTAGCACTTTCAACTTGTAGACTCTGATTCTCTCTTCCAAGCTCTTTCAAAGCGGATTGTGAATCATCCAGTTTTCTCCGCAGTTCAGCAATCGTCTCACCCAGTTTATCCGAGTTGGCTTCTTCTTGCAAACATCGCTCGAGAAGAAGGGACTTTCCCTCTTCGCTGACCTTGTACTTTTTCTCCAACTCTGAAACAAAAATCAGGAAACGGGTTTAATTCAATATTAGCCTACATCAGCTTATTCTCTCTACAAAAAAGACGTATGATGAAAGATGGGTTTAATCTTTCCTCACTCCGATCTTGTTTTCTTACCGAGCTTATCCGACCGCAGACCATCAGTCTCAGCAGAGAGAACAGTCAACTTTTCCAATTGGGTTTTTAATTCCTGATTTTCTACTCCAAGATAATCCAACTTTTTGAGAAACTCCTCTTTTTGGCTCTCTTTTTCCTTTTCAAGTCTGTTTAGCTCAATTTGGTAACCAGCCTAAATACACACGGACATCTCATTATTATATATTCCATCTTTGGGGATGCAAGATGCACAAAAGAGTATAATAGGCGATCTGCAATCTTGACAATCAATCCTCATTCCTCGCTAACCGCACGGCCCGGAAAACTTGAAAAATGTTTAAAAATTTGAAACAGAATTACCTTTTCCGACTCCACTACTAATAGAAGAGCATCATGTTTTTCCGTAATATCTTCAGCTGATTTTTCTAAACCCTTACACCTCTCTTCGACAACTAAAAACTGTTTCTCCCGTTTGGAAATTTCATCCGTTGCATCGTCAAGTTTTTCTTTCAGTGTTTTCTCGTTCGATTCCATGCCTTCCAACTTGGTTTTCAAGGCCTCTAACTCATCTTGAGATTTCATCTGCAACTGTGATAGCTCTTCTTCTCTAGCCTTCCCCTGTTCTCCTTCTGTTTTTAACCGCTCCTGCAAAAATAGACGTAACCAAATAACTCGAGTATGTGCTTATTCATCACCAACTATTTGTACGTTAATTGAGGCCTTCCAATCTCAAAATGCGCAATATTTTTATCACTCACCATATCTTTCTCAGCTTTTCTCAATTTTTCCTGGAGTTCCTTCTCAAGTAACTCCCGTTCAGTCACTGAGACAAGAAACATTGACATTATCTTTAAGTAACTCTGTACGAAAGATATTGACGATAGGACATAAGATAAGGACAACCGAAAAGTAACATTACCTATTTGTTGTTTCTGTTGGATTGAAGCTTCTTCGCTGGCTCTCAGCTTTCTCAATTCCTCCTTCTGTCCAGGGAGCAAACGTTTGCAATAATTATAGAATACTACAGAACATGGGAAGCTTTTCTAAATGCCTTACCTGCCGATTCAAGTCATCGGTAAGGGAAAGTACTGAGGACGCTGTGCTTTCCACAGTTGCATTTAGTTTTTCGCATTCTCTTTGTGAGTTGATATACTTTATTTGAAAATCCGTCAAAGTTGTTGAAATGTCTTTCAATTGTACTTCAAGAGTATTCCTTCTCTTCTCCAAACTAGTCTTAGAATCAGCTAACTTTTTGTAGTCCTCAACTGATTTGGCAAGTTCCGTTTTTAAATCCAACGAATTCTGAGAAGCCTGTTGCAATTGTTCTTGAGCTGATTTCAAACTATCCTCCAATGCTGAATTGGTTTTGGATAACGTTTTACACTGTGCCTCGGATTTCTGAAACTGTGATTCTAAATTGGTATAATTGATCGAAACTTCCTGGAATTGCACTTGTAGAGTTTGCATATTTTCTCTCAGAGTCTTGCTTTCTTTATTGAGAGCATCTAATGCAGTTTGGTTTCCATCTTCACCGGCTTCCAATTTTCCAAGCAGTTCAGAGTGCTGCTCTCTGAGCAGCGACAGATCTCCTTTTAACTGAATTACGGCTTGATCGGACATTTGGACTTTTCTGTTTGACTACAAATAAAGTGAACAAACCAAAAATCCTGATCAATTTATTATTCTACTTAAGTATTTTTTATTTTGATTGCAATGTGGACGAGAATAAATAATTCATAAAACGTTCATAAAACAACCCACCTCCGATAGTTCCTGTTTAATGGCTTCAAGTGTTAAATGATTTTTTTTGTTTTCTTCCTCAAGTACCAAGTTCTTTGCAACGTGTTTGTCTAATTCTTCAGTGCGACCAGCCAGTGATTCCGTCAACGCCTTATTGGTAGATTGCAACTCGTCAAGTGCATTCTTGCTAGTCATTTTCTCCTCTTCTAAGGTTCTTTGCAGCAGCTCTTTCTCTTGTATCAAAGCCTCCATTTGTGGAGCATGGGATTCTTTGGTAGACTTGCTGAAATGAACAAATCAAATAGTAGATAAAATATAAGTCCATTCTATTTGGTTTACGTTAACCAAATGGCGTACAGTTATTTATAAAACACCAAAGTCCGCTTATTTTACAGCTTATTCAAATTTGTGCGGTTACGTAATTTGAACAATCTGCGCGTTGAGCGTTGCCTCGTGTGCAGAAGATTTAAAGAGATGAAAATACTCTGGACGAGCCTATTCCTGACCATTTCTAATCGGTATACTCTGGGTCTGGGAGTCGTGATTAGTCTTTGAATTTTTCAAATCTCGACATTTTAGGCCGGAAATTTTTGATTTGAAATTTATTCCATTGTTTTGCTAGGTATCAACAAAAAGTAACTCGGAAATAGCGTATCGAGCTCGAGCCTACGTTGACTCATTCAGTTAGATGTTAGATTCAGGATATTTCGAAGAAATCTTACCTAACTCGAAGCGTTAAATAGCTTTTACCGTAAATTCTAACTTGGAATGACCTAGCTGGGGTTATCCTGAATTAGGCGCACTTCACATTAGGTGTAGGTGGTAGGTGGGTTTACTAATAAACATTGCGGGTACGTCAAATACATGGTAACTTTATGGTTTACCAGAAATCAGTCCAGGACATACCATTCAGTGATTGTCAACTCGAGCTCTTTAATTTTATCTGACTGTTGCTGGAATTGCGAACTATATACAGATATGTTCCGAGTGAGAATCTCTTTTTCCAATTTCAACTGACCAACTTGGTCTATTTCCGTTGAGAGCCGCTTCTTTAACTTCTCGGTTTCAGCTGTAACTAATAATAATTGAGAAAGAGATAATGTACTCACTTCTTGAATTATATATTTATTAGAAAGTCGAAAGAATGAACAATTAATTAACGTTATCTTACTCAATTCATCATTATGACGAAACTTTGTACTTTGCTCAGCTCGTAAACGAGCCTCGTCTTCAAGCCTAATAATTTCTCTCTGCATCTCACTGCCTCGTTTCCGCTCTTCCTGTTCAAGAAAAACAAACCAAAACGACTTCGAAGTTGGGCACTGAAAACTGAAATAGAGATATTAATATTATGGAAGTTTTTCTGATAACCCTTACATCTAACGCTGTTTCTAACTGTGCAACACGGTCAACATCTGACCCAGAGACTGACTGCAAGGAGGGGTCAAGAGAAGAAGTGTCGTCTTCAATAACCACCCGTTCATGCTGCTTTTGGTAATGCTCCGCTAGGACCTCAGGTGATGAAAAAGCTGTCATACATAATGGACACAAGAATCCTTCAGCGGAGTGCTGCTCGTCCCCGTCCACAAATGTGGGAGTGGACGCCCCATCTCCGCTGCCACCCTGGGCTCCGTTTGTCTGATTGTGAGATTACAAGAATGAACTTGGTAGTGAGCATGAATTATGAATTCAAAGAATGAAGAGTTAGATGCACTTGTAAAAGAATTTAGTAAGTAATTGTTAACCTTCTCTGTAATTGTGTTCATGAATTGCTTTAGTTTGTTCATTTTAAAATGTAGTTTTAAAAAATGAGAAATAGGAAGTAGTTGATAGCGTCAGCTGCTGGCGCCGGTGTGCACAGCTAGCAAACAAATGAGTTTATCCCCGACAAGACTTCAGCTGGAAGAAACACAAATTCCCTTGTTCAATAATTCCCATACAGTGGTGTTGCCTGTGAAATAAACGTGAAAAGCAGCAATTAGTATCGTCTTAATTAAATCATTCTTCTCTCAATCAAAACTTCACACTTCATCGACGACACGGACTAACATATTCAGATGTCTAAAGGTCAGGTGTAAGTCAATTCGATTTGGCCAGTTGTTAAGTATAAAGGCTAAACGTTTATAAAATCACAAATATGCTTAACTCACCCATTGCCCATCCGTTTTAGCGCTAAACCTAACCTGACATGATTTACCTAACTACTTAATAGCGAATTAAGGGCAAAGGGTTGATTACTTTACTGCTTATTCTGAATTTTGAGTACGACGCATGGTACAAGTGTTAGGGTGAATTTAAGTTCGTCAATAGCACCACCTTTGACCTTATTAGACTACTGTGCCATCGGGTGTCGGGGAGCGCACACGTTCGCGGCGCAGAAATACGCGCAGCTATACAGCAAACCGCATAAAACCACTCACCTGACCCCAGACCTGGACATCCAAGCATGAAGTAAGCCAATAGGATGGACTTGCACTAGTGACTAGTCATTAGTACATAGTTTAACCCGGGCATATCCGACCATTGACAAATGTCAATATTTTGATTTCAAAATACTGGCATTCGCTTGGATGACATGCT
>JAQFYT010002545.1:0-12635 GCA_034694925.1 Ceratophysella denticulata
CAAAGCGACCACAATTACCACAATTGTGGTTCCTGCAGGAACCACAAAAACTGTGCCGGATAACCAGAACTCAGCCGTATTTGCCACCACCTATCATCAATCATCCTATGAAATCACGGGTGCCTGAGCCATGATTTTTAGAAGACAACAGCCATGACCTCCGGATGGACCTCAATGAACTTACCAATAATGAGCCCTCCATGATGAATGATTAGTGATTCCGGCGAGGTCAATAATTTAGTTCCAGATTTCGGAGATGACGTGGAAATGTGCGAACCCAGAATTCAAAATTACTGTCAAAGTTTGAAATTTCCGCGTCCACAATAGCCCCAATAACCCAATGGAATGTATCCAAAGTCACACAGATGACTGACAAAGTTTGAAGTTGCAAGAAGTCAGAAGTGATTACAGAATTTATCCGTAAAATTTAAGTTACGGGTAGGCGTAGGGTCAGGTCAGGTCAGAGTTAAATCCAGGCACCACAATCAACAATGGACAAAGATCCAGACGGCAGCAGCGAGTTCAATGGAGACCTCGGTCAAATCCGTCCCTATTGTCTCATGATTCAGAAAATGGCATTATACGAAACTAAATCTGTAAGTCATATGTTCAGAAGTCATAAAGTCATAAGTCATGAATATCCCAAATATATGACCTATGACCTGGTTCATAGTATGTAATAAATTATTGACCTTGCTTCTATTGTCGTTTATTTTTTCAGAGATTTTTCCTAGTAGGCTCGAATCAAGCAGAAACGAAATTCCGTGTCTTGAAAATTGATCGAATGGAGTCCCGTGACCTTGTCCTGGTTGAAGACCCGGCTCGTTACAATGCCAAGGAAATTAAAGAGTTAATTTCAACTCTAGCTGCAGGATCCCTGTCAAAAGCAAATATGGGTCTGACCAGAACTGTTTCAGCATTTGGAATTCTAGGATTTGTCCGGTTTCTTGAAGGCTATTATCTCATACTTATAACGAAACGTAAAGAAATTGCTTCAATTGGACATCATGCAGTGTACAAAATCGAGGACACGGCGTGTATTTACATTCCGACTGGAGGACCTTCACGGAATCCAGATGAAATTCGTTATGTCAAGCTCTTTCAAAGCATTGATTTGTCGAGTAATTTCTATTTTACGTAAGTATTGTAAAGCTATGTTATCGTCAAAAGTGTGTTACGATTCGCGTATAATCTTGGTTCTGGTAAAACCGGACCGGTTCGTATATAATATTTTATACGGTTTTTGCCAATTAAACACCATTTGAAGCCAATCAGAATTTGTTAGTTATGGAATTTGGACAAACATTTAGCGCTATTTCTAATGGTGCACTCGTTAACACTGCTAACCTGCTGCAGCATTGTCAAATTACCCATTAATTGGAAACGCTCCAAGAAGCGTCAAAGTCATTTCACATTTTCAGAAGGAAAAAATATTCTGAGCTTAAAACTAATTACACCATTGAAAAGAGCGCTGAATTGCGGTTTAGATCCAATAATTATCAATTTCGTATTAGCTTGATTAATGTTACTTAATTGGCGAAAACCGTATACAACATTATATTCAAACCGGTTCGGTTATAAGTTATAAGTTATAACAGAACCAAGATAATATCCGAAAATCCGAACCGTAACATATGGTTTGTACATAGTGTATCGTCTGTTGTCTATTCCATTTCATAACAGATATTCCTACGACTTAACCAACAATTTACAATACAATATGTGTCCACCAAAACAACTGTTACCTGGATTCAAAAGTTCTACCGACCAATCGTAAGTTTTAAGCTGACCAAAATGCTGAGTATTCAATATTCAATCTTTTGTTTTGTAATTTATTTAGTGTTTTTTTACGTTTCTTAGCTCTAGCTATGGAATCCGTAATCTGGTAAACCGAAAATTCATATGGAATAATCAGCTACTCAAACCTATCGAGGGTAGACTACATCCAGATTGGATTTTACACATAACACACGGTTTCATTGGACAGTCTAACGTTTGTGTCTACGGGAAGCCAGTTTATCTCACGCTAATTGCCCGGCGGTCAGCGAGATATGCTGGGACAAGGTTCCTGAAGCGTGGGGCTGATTTTCAGGTAAAATGCAGAACTTTTGACCTTGTATTGCAAAACTTTCATTTTTCTAAAATTCTATTTGTTTTTCTTTATATTTCAGGGTAATACTGCAAATGAAGTAGAAACAGAACAAATTATATTTGACGCGAGTGTTTCATCATTCAAGA
The DNA here is from genome assembly GCA_034694925.1 of Ceratophysella denticulata. NCBI lineage: Eukaryota > Metazoa > Arthropoda > Collembola > Poduromorpha > Hypogastruridae > Ceratophysella > Ceratophysella denticulata. Next base: position 2,239 of record JAQFYT010002545.1, read on the forward strand.
GAGGTCGATTCACATCATTTGTTCAAATGCGAGGCTCTATTCCAGCACATTGGAGTCAGGATACTGCAAAAATGGTGCCGAAACCACCAATTGGCATTGATATTGCGGATCCATTTGCGGAGACAGCAGGTTTGTACATTTAAACATACACAGTGCATATCAGAGCTGCATGCTGGGATAAAATGAGCGACATCGAACTACGTTATTTATGGAGACCAATCCTGTGCACAGTGAATGAGTGACTTCCCCTGGGCACTAAATACCAATCATTTCTCTTTCTCAGTCACCAGGCACCACTTTTGTTCAATATTTTCTGGTTATCAGGCCATCAGGCCCCTATTATGTATAAGTATCAGCAGTGTTCAGGATAACCAAACCAGCAAAAACTGAACAAAAGTGGTGATTGAGAAATGTCTGGTATTTGGTGCCCAGGAGAAGTCACTCATTCACCGTGCACAGGATTGCCCAAAAAATGTATTTTCTCCAGGTAAACATTTCGGTGAACTTTTATACCGATTCGGAAGCCCTTTGGTGGTTCTGAATTTGGTGAAAGAAAAAGAGCGTAAGAAACACGAGAGCATTCTCACTGATGAGTACAAGGTCTCTATCAAAACCCTGAATCAATTTTTACCACCGAAAAGTATGATACATATTATTGGATTTGACATGGCTCGGACAAATAAGGCGTACGTTTATTAGGTTAAAAAATGTGGAAATATAATCTGCAATCTTCTGTGTGTGTGCTAATAATTCGCATAATTTCTTCTGCAGGAAAGAAGGTGACGTGATGTCAAAATTGAACGGATATTCCGAGGACATTATCAGACGCACTGAATTCTTTCAGAGCCATCGGAAACTCATCACGAAAGTTGAAGAAGTGTATAATCAAGTGGTAAGAATTTATTTGTTTATCTTTAGTTCTATGTTTACTGCAGATCTATGCATACTATGCAGATCTTTGCAGTTTTATGCAGAACTATGCAGATATATGCAGATCTTTGCATTTCTATGCACAGTTCTTTGCATATCTTTGCGGATCTGTGCATATCTATGCAATGCAGAGCTATGCAGATCGTTGGAGATCTATGCAGATTTTTGCTGATCTAAGCAGATTTTTGCTGATGTATGCAGATCTTTACCTCTATGCTCTTTGCTCATAGCATTGTGACAAAATAAGGCATTAATTTTTTTGTTTGTAAAATACGATGTTCAGGATGACGACGACTTATTTGGACGTCGGCAACATGGAATCGTGCGGGTCAACTGTGTTGACTGCTTGGATAGGACAAATACAGCCCAGTTTGCTCTAGGAAAATGCGCTTTGAAACATCAGGTTAGGTCATTTTTATAACTGTGGAATTTAGAATGAAATTGGTAAACTTTTCACTGATAATTATACATACTATGATTTATGATTCCAGTTCCGTGCTTTGGGTCTGCTGGCGGAAGGAATTGATTTGGAATTTGACTCGGATGTTATTCGGATGCTGGAAGAACTGTACGAAGATCATGGGGACACTTTGGCATTACAATATGGAGGCTCACAGCTAGTACATCGTATTCAGACGTACAGAAAAACAGCTCCTTGGACTTCTCAAGGAAATGATATCATGCAAACGCTGTCCCGATATTATTCCAATACTTTTTCAGGTATCGATTAAAGAATTCCGATTTATACGATAAACAACATATTAAATTGTGATTTTCTTGCAGATGCCGATAAACAAAACGCAATCAACTTATTCCTAGGCATTTTCCAGCCTATCAAAGAGCCTTTTCCACTCTGGTCACTCGAGAATGATATTCATCTTCATCTCAAACCTGAATTTCGATTTTACAGGAAATCCAAGTCTAGTCTTCGACCGTAAGATTCTAATTATACCCGTCGAATCGACCTGATTGACTGCATATGGTTTGTATGCTAACGAATTTCACATAATTCTATAGTTTAACAGAATGGTACACGGACAACGTCTTCAAATCTCTTCCGCTGTCATGTCATGAACTGGAAAAAACATCCCTGCTCCTCCGTTGTGAGGAGGGTGAGGATTTTGATGCTTTTGGGGATTTTTATCGTGTCGGACTCTTCGTTCAACTCTCGGATGTCTTTGCCTACAAAATTAGTCACTCCGTTCGAGACTTCATGCCGAATTCAACTGTGGACTATAGTCCATTCGTGGTTCGTGTCCGACCTGGGAAACGTCAGGAAGAAAATAATACCAAGAAATCAAAGGCAGTCTCATTTAAGAATCCTTCGATTATGGGACTTAGTTCGAGTAACAGCAGCATTAGCAGTACTAGGTGCTTTGAAGACAGTTCCGAGTCGGAACATGATTCGAGCAGTGAGGAAATGAATACGAGTCTGTCTACTTCTAATTATGGCGGAGCTCCGGGTTCTGGAAATAATCAGGCGCTTTTATTTTCCAAGTTCTTCCCAACTATGAAGGAATCCTATGGCGTTGAGCTCAAGGCACCCAGAAAATCGGATATTTCTTTATACAAAAAGTAAATTGAAAATTGAACTGCTGATCACATGCGACGAGACATATACTAAAATTCAATAGATATATAAGTATAATTTTATGTTTTCAGATTTGTTCACTTTCAACAAATTCCGACTAAACCTATAACATTGGCGATTTCGTCCAAGAATACTCATCCAGTCATTCCGCTCAGTGGATTCTCCAAAGATAGTTCTTGGCAAGTTACACCGCCAACTGTGTCAAGGGTAAGTTTTATGTACCTACCTTAGCAATATGCAGGAATTACAGTATAATTTAATTTGAATAATAGAAATGCATTGGTTAATCAGCAAATACGGTTGTTTTGGATGCTGTATACTTAAAATTAAGTCGATTTACGTTTCAGATATCCAGAGACATTTACAGAAACTATGTAGAACGTGGAGCGATTGGCTCATCCAAACCTAGTCAAAGAGATATGAAGATTTACAATCGGTTCGTGGCCAAATCTGGGAATCCGCTTCAAGTTAATTCTTCCAGAGCCTAACTAAGCATAGCAGCTCTTTGAAAACTTATTCCATATTCATATGATTGATTCCGTGCTACATGACTTAAATGTATTTTACATATACATACATATTTTAATTCTATTTCTCTTATCTGATCGCATCGAATGGGCACATTATTATGCATTGAATATTTTGAGCGCTCTCGCTCCAAGTTTGTAATATTATTATGTATTCAAATATATTTCAAAACTTAATTTGAATAGCACAAAAGCTTGATTTTTTGCATAATTATGAATAAATGTGATATGGAGGCCAAAATTGGGGACCATCAGCTGTGGGCTATGTGGGTACAAGTGCAAATACAATGAAAGTCGGATGTTAGAACTTTATGGTAACGGCGAGTATTAGATTGTGATTGTGGCAACAGCGGTAACATTTCAGGGTACCCGCTAATCCTCATTAATTCAATCGGTGACGACTGAATTAATTACTGAATCTCACATCTCATAATAATGTTCATGTGAATAAGGCGTTGGAAGCGTCATTCTGCAATTAGTTTTGTACCCCAAGTGCCATCTGTTGGCCAAAGTCACCACTGCACTGAAGACAGAGCGCATGAGCATTTGAGCAGAGAATAGAAGTTGACCGAATGAAACTGAAACGCAAATAAAACGTCACTCCGCACTCGACGCTCTGACGAGAAAGGTGACCAAAAAGAGAAGCTCTCCGAAGACACAAGTGACAATAGTGACAAGTGACGAGCCGCAGCGCAGACCAGACGGTGACACGACACCGGCAATCTGCAATTTCGGAGTTATTCTTTGGTAATTGATTGGACGGGGTTGGTACCTGCAGGCAGTTGAAGTAACTCTGACGACAGCTCTATTGTCTGATTGAATTGACGGAAGTGCTAAGTATGGCGGCCAACCGGAGCAACCAGAGTTGGACGAAACCGAAGCGAATTCTGGAGGAAGACGGATCACCACGGATATTGACAACGGAGTTAGTGAAAACTTAGTTTTAATAGACTGAAAAAACATTAATTACTATCAATTATTGATGGTCAAGGTTGGGCTGAGTTCTACATTCTATGTACAGTCGGATGCAAAGGTACTGCACACCGTACCCATAGGTACTCAGCCACGTACCCATCAAAAGATACTTGGCCACGTACCTCAGGTACTTGATCAAGTACCTCTTATCACCTGATTTCATGAAAGCTACTTGGCTAGGTACCTGAGGTACTTGACCAAGTACCTGTAGTTTTTCGCTGTTTCCGTAACCGTGTGTGAATTCAGAGCTTGAGTAAGACTGCCACTAGATGGGGAACAAGAATACGAACATTTTGATGTGTAATTTTATATACTTTAAGCATACTGGGGCAAAACTATTGGGGAATGAAATTCATCGTTTTTCAGCCTTTTTCACATACAAATCGCATTGTGTGTGTCACGTAGTTTGTACGCCATACCCTTCCGGATCCGGAATTGCGAGTTCCACTACAATTTGGAAACCAGCCACCGCCATTTCGTCACACATACGAGTTTTTATGAAATTGGCGATATTTTAACATAACCTGACCTGACATGAGCCGCCAGCCGCCATGTCCAATGCCATTTTACAACTGGGCATGGGCATAAGGCGGTATTCAAGTTTGTAAATAATACAATTACGTTTGGTATAAATTTATTAATTGTATACTAAATAATAGTAATAATAATACAGTTATTTACTCCATAGTATTAGAACACGATTAGCATGCCTATATCATATATTATGTTTGAACACTTGAAATCTAGTCGTACCTACGCTGGCATGTGTGTAGATGTTCATGCAATGCTCTTTGCATTGCATTGCACTCTATGGACCGCGATTGATTGTTGTGTTGTTGTTTTCTCTCTCTGTTGCCACAATGCATCAAGCGCCTGATCGCGTAATTTCTTCTTCTGGCTGTTTCACGTGGTTTCACCAAAAAATACCACATGTCGGCATCTAAGACTCATTCTATAAGGTTAGGTTAGGTTTTCCGAAACGCCCGCAAGTTTATAAATTCTAGTTAGGTTAGGTCTTCGATGAAGCCCGAAGAGCCTAACCTAACCTAACTCGAATTTATAAACCCAGCGGGGCCGACCTGTGAATACATATCTACATTTAAAGTGAGGAGGGAAACTTGAACTTGTGCTGAAATAGTCACAAAAGGAAATTACGCAGTCCGGGAGGGAGGGTCACTTCGGACCCTGGTCGTACCGACTCCGGGGTTTGGTTCCTTCCAGTGTTGCCAAATTGCGGATTTTGCCAAATTGCGGATTTTGCCTCCTGGGGATGCAGATTTGCATCCCGGGGAGGCAATTTTGATTTTGCCTCTGGCCACTACAACCTTTTTTCCATAGGACTGACGAACTGCAATCCTGGACACTTTTCTTTCTGAGATAACGTAGCCTGTCAATATACATATTTCGCAAAAAAAACAAAGACCTGAAAAGTCTCTCCTAGGCAAAGTTATGTGGACTTTCTTAGAAAATTCCATATAGCGCTCGTTTCCCACGGTAGAATATTTCCCAAGGTTAAAAGTTGGGTATTAGTAGAAAGCATACACTGATGACATATGAAACGTGTCAGGTTGGATTTGCGCATGTCATGTCAGGTCAGAAATAATAAAACCGCGAGTCGAATCTGCCTCCAGGGATGCAAAATTGACTCCCCGGGATGGAATTTTGCCTCCATGGACTGGACTGTACTTACGAATGCGATGGACTCGGGCCACGATATAAATTCTTTTTTTCTTCCTTTGATGAGGCAGACATCCCACCAAGCTCGTTCCATTTTTTCGAATTACATCGAGATGACAACTTTTGATTAGAACAGAATCAATTGGAATTTCTCCCACGAAGACTTCCTCTCCAGCCTTTGGCGTGGGCTCTCGTGTCAGGGCTGGGTGGGGAGTAATATGGATAATCTTGATCTGCAAGTTAAGGTCCTCCTCCTGCTCCCTCAGGAGCTTTTCTACAATGTCCTTCGGCGTGCTCGTGTCAATGGAACTCATCTTGAGCGTTGACTCGGATTCCGTGTCATTCGTAAAGAGTGCAGCTGGAAGGTGTTCCGCTTTGAACCAAGCAAGCGGAGCAGACACAGTCTCATTCGGATTTTGATCTTCTTTCACAGGAACGAGGAAGTACAAAATCCGACGAAGTAGTGCAGCAGGCCGCTTCTTCTCGTCCAATAACTTCACGATATCTCCCACTTCATAAGTCTTGTTTTTCCATGATGCAGATTTAAACTTCCAACAGTTTTTATTTTCATACTTTTCAACTAAAAATCAGAAACGATTTTGAACATTTAGAAACATGCCTTTTCATCACACAACCATTTTACTGTGTACGAACGACAAGGGTGGCATTTTTCGATGCCATGAAAAAATAGAATATGCGATAAGAAAGAAGAACCGTGCAATTATGTAAAAAATGTAAATATGTCTGATAAATACAAATAAATAAATAAATAAATAAATAAATAAATAAATTTTGCAATAGGAAATGGAATGCTGTAATAAGTAAAATTGGTCTATAATTCCAAAGGTTAGGTTAGTTGTTGGTCATTTGGGTATTTCAAATCTAACCTAACCTGTCGAACGGATCAATTTCGTCCGCTAACGTTTTAACCTAACCTAACCTGACTAAAATCAAATTTAATGCCATGCAGACCTATTGCACAAGTCTTCTTTTTCATGGCAGATTCTATTTTCTCATGGCACGTCTATATATTTCCGGCAGTCTTTGTCATGGTGCAACCATTGTCGTTTCTTAATATCTAACCTAACCAAAGCTATCAGAATTAAAGCGTGTTAGACCGCATGACAATGGTACCCTATATCCTGAATATTCCATTACACGTTTATTTTATTATTCTTATACAACAGGCAACGGACGCTTCTTGGGTGTCAAGGTGTGAATTGTGAAATGTAAACGGAACACGTTTCAGAACTCAGACCCGTGTACCCGCATAGTAGAGCAGGTCATGCCGCTCGTCACGCGACACTAGTGTAATTATTGAAGGAAACCCGCATCCGAAACTGTAACTTTTGTCACTTCCTTGACCTGTACGAAGCACGTGTTTTACATCAAACAATTGATATGTCTTAACTTGAAACAAGTCTTTTTATTAATTACATATATATTTAATATACACTTTTATGCACGACGTTGAGAGTCAAGACAAGTAATTTTAAATTTTTAGAATTCTAACCCCTCAGTTAACGCAAACAAGGAATATCATCTAGTAGTTTATATCGCTAATTTAACTATAGTTTTGAGAATAATTATAATATAATTACGAATAAAAAATGAAAACCTTAAAAATTAACATGTGAATCAACTGTATGTAGAATGCACTGGGCAAGTTATGCATACGTAAATAGAATTAAAAAATAATTAAGATGTACCCAATGGATGCAAATATTCATGAATAATGCTGCATATTCGATTGACATATTGACACGCCAATCCAGAATCCAGACCGTAGATCGAAAACCAAGCAATTAAATACACTAGGTAACTATCCTGTAACACAGCAGGGTACGTATAATCACACAGGAAAACTCAAAGTACCTACCTACCCTCAAAATCATGTCAAGTAGGATATAATTCTGCGTCCTGTCCGCTGAAATGTGACCCTTATACGAGTAAAGAATCACTTCCGGACCCTTCGACCCTGTATATGCACTTCCGACTTGTTCTACACGGAAATACCTTCATTATTACAGCCGCATAAGGCACCAGGATCAGGATCACATCTGGATAATTATGATGATCGAGATGAGTAGATGAGTGATCCGACATCCGAATACAAGCCAGGAAGTTTCACTGTCATTTGGAAAATATACTATTTAAACGGAATCACGCAAAAATCCGGGTTTGTAATGGAAATGGATCTTCCCATGATCATCCCCATCCCATCATCTCATGCCACAGGAGATGAACCGGAAGTAATCATATATGCGACAGATCATCTGGTTGATTTACGGACGGTTTCGTCTCGGTAAATTTAAGCATATATGGTGCTCAGCCTATTTAGAAATTTCCTTATGGCCTTTTGCGTGCGTGAATGACGGTGTACTTTATTGTATTTTGTGTATCTCATTTTGGGGACCCTGCGGATCTATTTCCGAGATAATGTTCCGGTATTTCGGTGTCAGTTGGTGGGTTGGCTGGCCCATCCCTGTACATATTGGAGTACAATGAGCTGGCTTGGCTACTCAACGAGAGGGGGACTTGGACTTTATTAAGTGCTCGATTTCGAGGTACAGAAATATCAAATAGGGCTCCGTATCAAGAACGCCTGTCTGCACTACTGGGGGAAGGGCCGTGGAGCAAATCGTGCCACATGTCATTTTAGATCCTAATGCCCATGGTCCATGGTTTATTCAGATTTTGCTCAGATAAGGATAATGATTCATAAGATCAAAGATCACTTTTTCCAGTTTAATTTGCGAGTAATAAAAGTCTATAATTGTACTGCATGGTCAGATCATAAATCCATGCCCATCTAAACTTGGGCTGTTTGTTAGGCTAATTTAGGTTAATTTGTCCAGCCTAAAACTTATCCGTGAATTCGCTAGTTAAGTTGTGTTTTGGAATGCTTTTAAACGAGCTTTCCGTAACATATCCTAACCTGACCTAAACTCACAGATTTGAAGATAAGAATTAGCCTCTTTTAAGTATGAAGGCAGTTGCAGGTAATTTGGTTGAACTTACGTTTCGACGCCGAACATAATATATATTTTTAGCCATTTTAATTATAATTTTCATAGAATCTTAGATTTCGAGAGACGCGTTATAGATACTAGATCTGGAAATATATAAACCTACATTGCGAAAAAAATTTTCACTGAAAACGAAAACTTTTGCAATATGACTTATACACGAGTAAAGTTCATTTTAGTCAGGTTAGGTTATTCTTATTGCAAAGGTCATCGTTTTCAGTGCAAAATTCTATTTCCTCAATGCAAAAAGCCTTCGTTTTCATTGTATACTCTTTTTTCTACAGGCATAGAAGAATACCACCCCACTAAATCGACTGGGCTAAGGGCTAAATACAGAAATTGAATTTAACATATGAATTTGAACATACACATTCAGCAATGGATCTAAATTCTCTAATCAGAAAAGATTATTTTATAGAATTACAGAATTTTGATTTACTTTTCGGAGTTTAAAATCCGCAAATATGTACCTATACAAAAAACGACAAACAAACCGATTCAATGTGAAATATGAAATAATAAACAGACTATAAGCCAATAGTTCACAAAATCGGGCGAGCCGGTTCATCGCATATCGCATCGCGTGTCTTGTTTTCAACCACTCACGCACCTTTAACCTATTGCTTGGTTGCACCATAGGAAGTTACCGATAATATGATAGGATAACACTGGTGATAGGTAGATATTGTGAATTACTGACATCGTGGCAATTAAATTTTAAAAAGCTATCTGGTCCATGGGCCATGATCCGTGTACGAAGCCAGCAGCCGGGAGAAAGTCCCATCTGGCCTTAGCTCCAGTCCAGTCCATATAGCTCATCTCATGATTACGATGATCACCCGTGTTTTGCGGAGAGCGTGGGAATTCAGTAAATAGCATGCAGCTCTTCTGGAATTGAAATTCATCCGAGCTAAGTATGATCTGTCTGTACCGAATATAATCTGTATGTGTGGGAACGAATCCAGGGCAGAGGGAATGCCTCATCTCATTTCATCACAGCATATGGCACCTAATCAATTCTCAATCACCGAAAGCTATATGATACCCCGAACCGGAAATCCGAATTCCTATTAGTCATCGACACCTCGACACTTACTAAATTACTAATAAACAGCCTCTCTTTTTGTCCATTGTCCTTTGTCTAATTGACATATGGACAATGGTTCAGTTAATGATTCTCGGGTTACTCATGAGTCGAGGGGCACCCGGAACAGTGCAGCTAGCGCTGTTTTGGGTATTCTTTGTGGTATTTGGTTAATTAGGTACTTACGAATTTATCCAGGTAATGCATGTGTGTAGGAAGTTATGCTTCGATTTATTAACTCGGATTTTGGTGGATACCATTTTTGATATACGTACATAGTTTCTAAGCGGTAATAAACGGTAAAAGCTTGCTTACTTGAACTCTGTGATACTTTCCCCAGGCGTAAATCCATTTTGTCTTCGTGACGTCAATTTGGAACGATAAGTTCAGGCAAATTTTCAAATATTTTAAATAATTTCAGGCCAAAAACAACGATTTTTTCAATTCACAATTTTGGGTAAAAAAAATCAGCTAATAAAATTTTTGTTTAAGGTTAGTCGAATGAACTATATCCCGCGGGTTTCTCGTAATGCTGAGTAATGGAGAGAACGGGTCCAGGCGTTTAACGGCTACCGTTGTTAATA
>JAQFYT010002546.1:0-12631 GCA_034694925.1 Ceratophysella denticulata
TACTGCCATGCAGACTTATTGCACAAGTCTTCTTTTTCATGGCAGATTCTATTTTCTCATGTCACGTTTATATATTTTCTTTAATGGCGACGGAATTAGACGTGTGATATGTCGTTGGAAAGGTATTATTAACCTTGTTAATTGATTGATGTTCATGAATTACCATTTTTTAATCATATTGAGTGCAAATAGCTTATGGGCTTTCACCACATTGTACTAATATAAATGTAGGTACCACTTATAGAAACAGTGCTCATTTTATTATTCTGAAGACTTTCACTTGAGATTGAAATAAACGAATCAATGAGATTTTATTACCCTGTTTCTGGCCCTAGCGTTGTTTATAGAAGTATGTAAATAGACTTTAAACGTGTCAAATCACAGACTAGTGACCGGCCACATTTTGGTATCTTTTGGCCTAAATGGACGACGAGTATCATTTTCACATACCCTTTATCAAAACCGGTTCATCCGATGGGTAGAGAAGAGCATAATAAAAAGTAGTCAAGGCGTCTGTGCTTTATTGAATCCAATGCCAATAAAATAATTCAATATCTTAGTTGGTTCTGGTTCGAGCCAAGGCAGGTGTCACGTTAGCAATTGTCCTGTGTGTAGTGTAATTAAATTGGTCTTAGAATGTTAATACTACCGTCAACGTTGGTTTAATATGTTTATGCAGTATATAGAAACAGTGCTAAAATGAGTTATCTAAATCTGATCGAAAATGAGTGTTACGGTTTACTTGGAGCTGCTGATAAATCTAAACTCAAGGGCTATGGAGCCAATTCTGCACATTTCAAGTAAATAAAACAATATTACCGTTTAATAATTCTTTATAAGTTTAAAGTTTATTAATTAAAAATATTTAAGAAAAATATGTATTTCGTTTCGTGTACCGCATAATGCAGACCCAAGATTGGCGATGACTTTCAAATTACCGCATCGGAGAATCAATCGGCGGAAGATCAAGTTTGGTATCGTTGGTATCGAATCGGTGTTAAAATTTTAAAGGTATAAAATATTAATGCTTGAACTCTTTTCGCTCATCAATTAAAACGCATTCCAGTTACGTACCTTGAATACTGTTTTACGAATGATACACAGATTCTCGCGTACAGTTTGACCTTCACCGGTGTGCTTTGTGGAGCCGTTCTGGCAAAATTAGAAATTCTATCTATTGTCTCGAATCTTCATACGAATCGGAATTCAACCGGAACCGGAGCAAATATTTATGGTAAATTACAGCTTCAGATGTCAGAATATCAGTGATATATGAGAAATCGAGTGTGGAAAATCAGCTTTACTGGATTTGGTTTATTTTCTTCGCATTTAATGTAACAGATATATTCACTTTATTCCGCTCATCAGTATTTTGTATATTAAAAAGCCGGAGCATACCGAGCTGGTCACAATTCATGATTCCAATAATTTCTGAGGTAAGATGGGATAGCATTTCGAAAACTTAACAAATGTGCATTTTTTAAATTTTTAAATATAAAGTATGTTTTATTTTTTCAAACAGAAGCTACATACAGTAGGTCTAGGACTATTTGTATTTTGCGTTCTTCCAGCCGTTGATTATATTCAGGGAGCAATTCTTTGCACGACGGTTTGTCTCGTTCCTGGAATTTTGAGTAATTTGATGAACTTAATAATATTAGAACCATTGGTACCACCATCTTGTGTGGTCTACCGCTATTATCTATTATGTTAGGTTAGGTTAAAAATTCAGCCGGAGGTTCAGCCGGAGTCGACATAACCTAACCTGATTCTGAAGATGCGGTAGACAACCCACGATAAAGGTATCAAAATATTAAGATATTTTGTCGGACAGGTATTTTGAATGGCCACCATAAATCTGACTGGAATGTGAGTACATGGGTGGATTATGCAGCCGTATTTTCCCAAGGAACCATAGGCTTGGGTAATCTTCCCAGCGAACTCCGAGTACAATGTCGCTTGGGTCCTACCGATTTCTGTGATTCTCATCTCATTTGGATTTTGGCAAAATTATGTTAGCGCTAATTCTAAATCTGGTAATATTATTATACTGTTCTTCTTGTTCTATATTACAACGTGGGGCCTGTAAATCTCGATATTATCGATATTATTGGTATTCTGTGCAGCATTTTTGAAGAATCTCAATAAAATGAAGCCGAATTCAAACGAAAGCGGCTATTTTACCTATGTGTTCATTTCAATATGGAAGATCCTCGTTTTCTTCACCGTGATGTGTCTCAGCATTATGATTCAAGGGAAGCAGAATGTAGCTAAATTATTCAAAACGTCACCGCTGAACCCTTCGCCAATTCAGTAGCAACTAGTATCTACATCGACCAAATAGCGTTATGGTTTGCTTACTTTATTCCTGAATTTTATAAACCGTAGAATCCGTTATTTCTTCAAATTGTTGCCTTCGTCTGCTGCGCTTCTGGTATGCTGTCATTAATTCTCGAAATTATAAATTCAGATTTTGACCTTTCTGACCCAACCCATTTTGAATTTTCGTATTTCAGGAAATTTTGCCTGTAAAATTGGTATTCAGCGATTCGGTTTCGCAGTCCCGCTCACACTGGCGGTACCAACTTCCCTGCTTCTTCTAATGTCTTCGCTACCCAAAGATAATAATTCGGAAATTATTTTTCCAGATTGGGAATATTTCACGACAAACGTAAGAACAAGAACCAATGTACAGTGGTGACATTGACAACTGACATTATGTTGTAAAGTTTGTCAACTTATTTCTTTGTCAATTTTGCCCAAGTACATTTGGATTCGGATTCTCTTGTATCTGTCCCAAATCTGGATCACACGTCATATTTGGTTTCCAGATGACAAGAGATTGAGATTGACAAGGGCTGAAAACTTATTTGGTGTGTCAATGTACAGCGGAATCTTGGTAGATCAATCCCTTGCTCTTAACTTTACACGACAGCTGGAGTATCGCCTGGAACTTGGGCAACAATAATCTAATTATCACATTTACCTATATTGAAATTACATTTGTAGCCTTTTTTGTCCGCGGAAATTAATATTTTTGAGTATTATACATACACGCCATATAAATTACAACGAGAAATTGATTAAAGACACACTATAAAATTTTTAAAGTTTTAAAGTTTTCGATTGCTATTTGAAAGGCTGTTATATATCGTGTTTTAGTTTTTGTCAAACATTTTATTTTAGCTTTCACGTAATAAAGTATTTGTGTATTCGTGTTTTAGTCGTATCTCATTATGTGAGCTAATGGGCAAAATATGAAAGGCAGAACCGCAGAAGTACCTTCCCATGTAACTAATTTAGTACGTAACCGTGTACCTGATCTGATCTCAGTGATGATCTCAGTCCAGAAATAGCTTTTATTGTTCAGATTAAGAATTTGCAGTCATTTTGAGTGCATATTTTAACGCACTGCTCATCTGAACAACATTTAAAGTTAAAGGTCAGGGTAATGTTTAATTATAATTATATTATCAGCTCGGACCAATACTTCTGATAAGTGGAAAAATATGTACCTACATAAGGAGTATGTTACGTATTCAATTAAAATATTTTAGGTACTTTTGATAGCACCTTACGCAACCCGTACCAAGTATTATTGGGGAACTGTTGAAACCACAACCGCTCATTCATTTATGTATTAATAATTTATTGCATAAATCAACTTCAACTTATGGCTCAGATCTAGGATATTTCTGGAGTATTATGGAATAGAGTATGGTTTCATGGAATCGTACAACCACAGATGTAGTAGGTACAATGTGTGCATTATATAAAATTCATTTTAATTCGCCTGTGCCATCATTTTTAATGTTAAAATTTTGCATATATATACGGATATTTTCTGAATACTTCGGTACAGTCAGAAGCATTCTCGATTATTGATTCATAAGGCTTCGGATATCATGGTGAACCTAACGCTTCTCGGAAGCTCCTTAGTATTAATAGGGTTAATTTCTGCTGGGACCATTTCTAGCGTCCCAGTCAAAGCCCGGGTCGTGTGCTACTGGGGAAATTGGAATGCGGGTAACGAGGGTACTATTCCCGTGGACAAGTGCACACACGTCATTTACTCCTTCATTGGGCTCAATACGAATTCATGGACCGCGGTTGTGGCTAGTCCAGGTGTAAGTTTTTTTTTTAAATGCTGAATACCGGAATATACCATTATAACGCGCGGACAACCTTGCACAGACAGCGCCAGTCACATATGTCCCGCCTAACTTTAGAGCATTAATGCCGAATTTAACGTTTTAATATGAGAAATAAATTTGATTCTTCGGAAATGTACAGATTTTGTTGACGTGATCGCAGAATCTGATACCTATGTTAAAAATTAGGACGAAATGACTATGCCATGAATGCTCATTTGCAAAATATTAATCGTGAAATACCGCATCATGATTTGGTTCCAGGGTGTCACGGATTTCCTTAACATTCGAAACAGAAACCCTGAAGTGAAGCTACTGGTAGCTGTTGGAGGCGGAGATGCTGGAAGTACACCGTTTTCCGACATGGCCGGCGTGCCTGAACGCCGAACTAGTTTCATTAACAGTTTAGTAGGTGTCATGAATCAGTTTCCATTTGATGGATTGGACATGGACTGGGAATACCCGGGTGTGGTATGGAGCGGTGGACGACCAGAGGATAAGGTCAATTTCGTGACATTCATGAGTGAGTTAAGAACAGCTTTCAACAATGCTGGACGGGGTTGGGAAATCACAATGGCCGTTTCCGTTGTTCCAGCCAATATTCGAGATGGATATGACTTGATTCAATTGTGCCAGTAAGTTTAATGTGGATTTAAATGACAGGAATTTGCGGATATGCATATACTGTTTCGGTTACGTAAGCTGAACGCTTAAGGTGTATCTTGGGCACGAAAACTGATTTGAATGTTACCTATCTTTCGCGCGAAAGATGTCCCTTAAACTCCTGGAATTTTTAAATTGAGATTCGCTGTATTTTTACCAGAATCGTTGACCGAGTCCACCTCATGACATACGACTTTCACGGACGATGGGAAAATTTCGTCGATGTTCACAGCCCCTTATTCCCAAGGGCCAAGGACGGAGATATCCAACTGAACACTCGGGACGGTGCATTTAACTTCAATAACGGTGGATGTCCCCGTTACAAACTGGTCGTCGGAGTACCATTCTACGGACATGCATACGTTCTCCAGAATGCGGGACAGACACAAATCGGAGCTCCGGCCAACGTGGAGGCTAGTGCGGAGTTACCAGACGGTGGTAATTTGAAATACACCCAGGTAAAAATTGAAAATTGAAATTCATTCAGCCAGATCTCAGAAACTGAATTTTTACGTGTTTTCTTTTAATATTTTATATACACAGGTTTGTTCATTGGTAAACGGCGGTGGATATAGTCGACAATGGGATGAGGAGGGAAAGGTGCCTTATGCTGTTTCTGGGCTGAATTGGGTTGGTTATGAAGACGTGGAGTCACTTCAGTTGAAAATGGACTTTATTCAGAATGAAGGCTATGGTGGAACTATGATTTGGGCCATTGATCAAGATGACTTTCAAGGCGTTTGTGGAGCCACTCAACCCTTGACTACAACAATTCATAATGCTATGAAGGATTATTATGCTGAAATGTGAATTAGCTTGTAATTGTAATTGTAAAACAGACTCAAACAAGCACATAAAATAAAAACCTAGTAGGTCATAGGCATCTCACGCAGTAATAGTGTTTACGACTTGCACGTACATAATGCAATGAAGGATAAAATCGTGTCATTTAGTTCAGTCGAAGATAATAGCGAATTAAACCTGTTAACATTAACATGCGATGCGAACCATAAATCATGGTAGATTCATGAATTCATAATTTGCCTAAATAAATGTGATTGAACAAAAGCTTTTGAAGCGGATCAAAACAATACCTAATTGTGCTTTATTTCCTAAAATAATTTTTGTTGTTCGTCTTACGTGGTTCATTCGATTGCATATAACGCGTAACCCCGAAAGGCCGGATATGTTCGCTGCATGTTTTACATGGGATGTTCCGTTTAGATTTCGATTGTCAGTTAAAATGGGACAAAGAGAAATATCGATGTATTCGCTTTATCATAAACAAAAGTTTTTTACTGGTATTATATGAAATTAATCAAGGAAAATTGAAGCACATCTCACGCCATGGTCAACGGTACATGACAATACCAATTGTACATAAGTGACAATAAGCGTCATGTACATACAAGGAAAAATATGTTCCGATTTCGGATATAATGTGGAAACTTGTGAACCAAGTATTGCATAAGTTTTTGGTATAAATACGGAGCTGGCTTGGATTGATCTATATCACAATTCACAAGCATCTATTTCAGTTTAATATTTTATCTTCCAAATTTCGACTGAACTTTGAAAATCGATCCAGAAAGTTTTCTGTTTTTCAAAAATACCATTTAAAAATGCGTTGTACGATTACCTTTCTTACTTTCATCGGTTTCGCACTTATCTACTCGACTGTAAGTTGCAAGACAGTACAAAATATACGCGTTATTTGTATGAGGTAAGCAATTAAAAAGTAATGTCCAAAACGAACAATTTTTTTTAACAATAGGATGCCGGTAATGAACCAAAGTGTCTTGGTAAGACCATGCATTTCACGGACGCTCAAAAGGAAACTATGAAAACTTGTGTCACGGAATGGAAAGGACGACATCCCAATGCTAATGCCACTGAGCATCCCTGGAACGAAACTGTGAGCCAGTGATTACCGACTATTTCAAAATTTTATAAATTACACCAACTCGAATTTTGCTCTACTATTTCAGTGCTTTGTGGCCTGCAGGTTTACCAAGTCGGGCTGGGTAAGGTTCAGCAGGTTCAGAATACATACATATGACATTTATAATAAAATTTAAAACCGCATTTTTAGGTGAAAGATGGGAAATTCGTTGTTGAAACAGCTAAAACGGATATTGTCGCAATGGTGTCGGACATCCCTACAGAAGATCAAGATAAACTCAAAACAGCTTTTGATGATTGTGCATCCAAACGTACGTACATACAAGCAAAATGATCGATATTTTTTTTTTTAAATCACAGTTACTTGAAATAACGCGCCTATGCTTGTCTATTAGAAATGGACACGCTCTCCACTGATGAAGACTGCAAATCTTTCATGGACATCGGAAAATGCATCTTTAAGGCCGTATATACTGTTAGTTGAGCATGGAAAAATTCGATTAAAATTAAGTCGCTCTAGGTTTAAAGATAAATTTACATGTAATTTATTTTACAGATTTGCAAGATGGAAGAGCAACAGCAGTAACAATGTTCATCCAGTAAAAGATGAACATGACTTCCGGTTTCCAGCGATAACAAATAATCTTAACTGAATCGTATCTTTATTTCAAATCCAAATTATGTGGAATCTATCCCATATTTACCAAATTTGACGATCTGATATAATAAAAAATACATAAGTGCATTGAATAATGATTTCGAGGGCGTCCAATCAAGATCGTTGCCGGCACAGCCTTTGCGCGTAATTATTTGCACGAACTAACCATAGGATAATCTAACCGTGCCGTGACCTGTACAATGATTCCAATACCTAGCCGTGACCATGAATGACCGGATATATTACATGCATGATATTATTACTTTCATATTCCGATTCATGATCACGATCACTGTTGTATCCAGGTGACATGCATATTGCCTGCTTAATTAGCTGTAGGCAGGGGTCTAATTTGTATTAGAATGTCCATGTCCATCACGTTATGATTGTCGTTGAAGATACGACAGATAGCAGATAGATGAGATAACCTACTTTAACCATGGAAAAATACAAAGTGATATACGAATTAGGATTGAAAATTGAACTATTAATGAAGCTAGAATAGAGGTTGGTTTTTCATATAAATACGGATTTGAATTTGGATTAAACCACAGTTTAAGTTTTACACAGGCTGGAAATACATTGTACATTGTAACATTACAAGCATGTGTTCCACCGTTGCCCTTCTCGCCGTTGTCGGCTTCGCGATTGTCTATTCAGTTGTAAGACAAAATTTTTAGCTGAATTTTAAAATTAAACTTATTTTAAATGAAAACCATAGTATATCTAACAAAAACTGTTTGAAATTGTAGGAAGGTGGTCATGAATTCAAGTGCCTGGGCAAGACAATGCACTTCACGGAAGCTCAGAAGGACAATTTTAAAACTTGTCATAAGGAATGGAGCGATCGTCACAAGGATGCCAAATCAACAGATCATGCTTGGCAAGAACCTGTAGGGCATCACAACAACGTCGCATTCTCGATTCTAATCATAATGCTAAATTAAACTATGAATTCGTCATTCAGTAACTGATTTATGAAATTTCGTTTCAGTGCTTTCTGGCCTGCAAGTTTACCAAATCCAAATGGGTATAATACATACACAATATTTAATAATCAATTACATAAAACCCTAAACGTTACGCTCAATTTCCTGAAACTTGTGCATTATAGGTAAAAGATGGGAAATTCGACGCTGAGGCAGCGAAGAAGGATGTTGCCACCTGGGTGAGCGACATTCCTTCAGAAAGCCTGGACAAAATCAAGAAGGGCATTGATGATTGTGCTTCCAAGCGTAAGAAACCACTTAATTCTAACTCAACGATATTATACAAATAAAACAAGCAAGAAAATGCTTACAATTTTGATATTATGTACATATATGTCTATATTAGATACTGATAAACTCTCCACGGACGACAAGTGTAAATCATACACCGAGATCGGAAAATGTTTCATTAAGGACATGTTCTCGGTCAGTACTAATTATCGAATTTAATTAGAATTTTCTAAAGTCCCGCTTTCTCTAATACTGACATATACTGTACTTTTGACATGCTTTAAATTGCAGAATTGCAAGGACAAGGAGGACTAATGCTCGTGAATTGAAAACTTGAAACAACCGTGATATACCTGTGATCGGAAAATGCTTCTAATTTTAATCATATAAAATATGTTTTATTTGATAATGGTACGCGCAAGAAGTAAACTATTGTATATTTACGAATGTCAATCTGGGTTAGTCAATTCCAAATGCTCAATAAATTTGAAATTTGCAAGCGAATTCATCAAAATGAAGCTATATTACAATTATTTATTTCTTGGGAACTGTTACGCGAGTTATCATATGATAACCTTGAATCGGAATCAGTGTCAAGTCAATGCGTCTTATTTTCTCGAATTTATCTGGATCGTGCTAAACATGTCATACCTTAATAGTACCAGTCCAGTACCGATCCGTGACCCGTATAAATTACATGACTGGATGTACAATTATAGTCAATGCAGGGTTTTATTATGCGATCATTTTGACAGAGCTCCGGTTTATTTCTGTAGCAGTGGCGGTTAGCGGTTTAAAGCTAGGATCTCAGAGCTGATAACTTTGACACAAATCAACGGATTTTGATAAATGTCACGATATGGCCGGAAAAATTCGGACGGTTTTTTAGACCGCTCGTAAACGGACATCCGGTACTACAGAAAATCAGAACCATATTGTATCTGTATATCCGCACTCGAATTTTAAAAAAACTCGTCCCAATTTTATGGCAGGAGCGATTGTGAATCAAACCCACACCGAACGTTCCGGAAGGTTGGTATGTTATTCTCGAAATAGCTTATTACTAGAAAGCCCAGTTTTTGAGTTTTCATAAAAAAAGAAAGGTCAAACATGCGTTCCTTCAGAGCGAACACCAGTTTGAGAGCTGTCAGTCCAGCGTCTGAAGAGAATTGGAAACCAAGTACTTTCTGTCAATTTCGCCCAAGCGCCCCATAGCGGCCTAGATTCGAACTGTCTCAGCACTATGTACCCGTTAATGATGTTATAAGTCGCTTGGATCAGGAATCATGATAATTTAATTTACATTTCGTGTGAAATGCGACATTGTAACATAGCATCATATATTATTCCTAATTCATATACCTAGTATGCTCAGTCACCAATTAATCATATTCTATTATTGGAATTGAATGCACATACATGCTAATGCTGCACGTCAGAATCCACGATCTTGATTTATATTGATGGAGAAAATATAAAGTATTTCATGAATGAAATATTACGTCAATATTAGATTTGGATATAAATAGAGATCCGTAATTTGGGTTAATCCCACAGTTTTAATTTTTAAATGTAACAGGAGATTCATTGGTGCCATTTTTTAATCATGCGTTCCGCCATTGCCTACCTCACCGTTGTTGTCGGCTTTGCCATAATCTATTCAGCTGTAAGCTTAAGCCAAATTCATATTAACAACTTCAATGAAAACGTTGATTTAAACAGTTTTTTAAATTTTATAGGAAGGCAGCCATGAATTCAAGTGCTTGGGTAAAAAGTTACATTTCACGTCCGCCCAGAATGAAACCATAACGACATGCACGAAGGAATGGAAGGACCGACACCCCGATGCCACCGACAAAGATCATGCTTGGCAAGATCCGGTAAGATTTCAACAGTTATGCTGATTGATTACAAATAATTTAATAATTCCGTAACAGATTAAAAACATAATTTTTACCACTTTAGTGCTTCTTCGCCTGCAAGTTTAACAAAGGCGGATTGGTATGACTCCATATTAATTAATTGAGGGTAATTCGGTCGTAGATCGTAATTCTTAATGTAAATAGAACATACTAAAATTATGTAGGTCAAAGATGGAAAATTGGATACGGACAAAGCTAAGACACATGCAGCCGCCATGCTGTCCGACATTCCTTCCGGTGACCTGGATAAAATCAAGAAGGGCATTGATGACTGTGCTTCCAAGCGTAAGTTGCTTAATTGATGCAGAGTTTAAATTCAAAATTCAAATTATCTCGCTTTAGATCAATATTCTTAATAATCTGAGTGATAATTGATAATGCTTTAAATACTGTACTTTTTTGGGTAGAAACGGATAAACTCACAACGGACGAGAAATGCAAATCATACGGTGACCTTGGAAAATGCTTAATCAATAACTTGTGGACGGTCAGTATACATATACGATTTTAAATAATAACGACCCCTAAAGATTATAAATCTAATTTTGACCTGATTTATTTCACGGAATTTCAGCATTGCAAGGACAAGGAGGACTAATGCCTTTTCATTGGAAATGACTGTGATATCTGGTTTAGAATCAAATCCATATATTTACTAATATTCTTATTTGTGGAAGTTGGAATCAAATAAATAGCACGAGTCATATAACAGTCAATATTGTTGTCAATCTAGAATAATGAATACTGCTCAATAAATGCGAAATTTTTGCAAGCGAAAAAAAAATCAAAATTAAGTGTCGTTGTAAAAACATGTAAACATTTTTAGCCTATGCTAAACGTCAATAGATAGTAAACTATACACAACCTTTAGCGCTGCCTTTAGTGGGCAAACAATGCGCTGTCACAGCGGCTGATAGCCGAAAAGTTAACAAACCCTTTAATTGACTTTGCGAATAAAATATGATTACGGATAGACTGTATAATAATGCATAAATGCGTGCAATGGATGGATATCATTAGCATTATCTATTCTAATATGTATCAAATTGTACTATACTCACCGGAAGTGTGACATTGAAATTTGAAATTATGAAATGAATACATTTATTACAGATGCACATTATTCAGCATTGTATTATGAATTGGCAAGTGATCACGAATACCGAGATGGTGTGAGATACTCGATACAATTGCAAGTTCAAACTTTTTCCGGTCATTTATTAACGGCCTTACACAATAGTTTTTAGCTAGTACGATTCAATACTGAAGTTAAATATTTAGGTCCGATTATTCGGAACCTGATTATGGTTATTATTTTGTATCAGTAGATGGATACAATTTGATTCGAGAGCTGCAGTAATTGTTAATGAACTAAAAGTAAAACTTGATTATCTGCCGTTAGAAACAATTTACTCAAATTAAGCAAATTCAATAATAAGTACGGGCAAGCTGCATTCGCACTTCCCATTCCTAAAATCTCGCACTAAAATCAAATTTAATGCAATGCAGACTTATTGCACAAGTCTTCTTTTTCATGGCAGATTCTATTTTCTCATGGCAAGTTTATATACTTCCCCAGGTTTTCTACTTCGTAATTCGCAAAACAAAACATGCTCAATGTAATCAGAGATATTTTGACGAATCCCGGACCGAATGCGGAGTGACAGAGTATCCATATTGATTCAATGCCATAAAAGCATTGTATTTGTATGTCAAAAACCTATAACCTAACTTAATCTAATGTAATCTCACGTGGCGCCGACCCAATGGCGATGACTTATAAATAAATCTAACCTAACATACTTAATCTAATTCAAAACAACATAAACTCTCGTCTCAGCATTCGATTGTTTCTAGACATTTATTTGATGCTCTTTTATCCTTTGCAATGAAAACATTGTAGTTTTCATATACTAGTAGGTAACTGCGCATTGCATAGCGTGAATGTCCATCCATTCTACATTAGACGATAGGATCGACCCTATGCACTGCGTGTAGGGTCGATAGTAAGAGAGAGTATTTCTTGCTTTCAATTCTCGCCGTCTCTCTGCGGAGGCAAGACCCGTGCACCGTATACCGCTCACAAAACCTACACACCTGCAATTTTATGCTAAT
>JAQFYT010002547.1:0-12629 GCA_034694925.1 Ceratophysella denticulata
CTTTCGGAGCACCCGACAGGCATCCGGCTTGTTTGGGGCCGGCGAAGCCGGGGGCCCCAAACATAGGATGCTTGGAGAGTGCGGGACTAGCGGAGCGTCAATGTCTAGAAGTCGGTGCCAATAATTATTTTCGGGACCAATAATTATTTTCGGGACCAATCATTATTTTCGGTGCCAATCAAATATTTCTCGGTGGCAAATCCATTATTTTCGGTGCCCAAATAAATACCACCCTTTGCAAATTTGACCTGGAGTTGATGAGTAAAACTCTTCTTGCCATTATGGGCCAAACAAAAACTGATATTGTTTTATTTTCCCATCATGCCATTCAAAAAAATGTTTTTCCAATGGAAAAAAATTCCACTTTTTTTATTTTGCCAAATGGGATTTTGCAAATTTAACCAGGAATCCAATGTCCAATGTTTTATATTCAATTGCAGGTTACTCTGAATCCTGGAAACACGACGAGAGTCATGATTTTCAAGATAACTCAATGTTGGACCAAGAACAAGATGATGATGGAGAAATGCCGGGTACTTCTGGGACTGGAAACGAGGCTGGAACAAGTGGACAAGCTTCTGGGAGACAAGGCGAAGGTACGTTGAGAATATTTTAGTTACATGTTGAGTGGATGCCATGGCGAGCTTCAGAGGTTCGCAGGGGAATCCACTTTCAAAGATCTTCTGGATCTCGAATCTCGAAACTTATTTTCAGTCCGTGATCTTGGTTTCGATAAATTGATTCTTTAACGTCAACCTTCATTGGTTGAGCAATTCCAGCCAGGCATTTCGCCACTCGCTCTCGCCATTGCATTGATGTTGCATTTTGCATAAAGTGCCTTTTATTCATGCCTTCACCGGTTCGGTATAGAACCGAGAATCCGGGCCTAAACCGGTACCAGTGGTACATCGGTATCGGTATCGTAAGACATATCTACACGATACATCACATCACCACCGCACCGGCATATAAATATAAATGTACATATTTCGTTTTGTTCGATCTTAAGGATTCCATATTGCTTCCGGTAAACGTCTTCATCTTCCCGTGATTGTACGAATTCGAATTATTCGTTCAGCTTTAGTTTCGATTTTCTATAACAAATTTAATATAACTGTATTTATATTATATATCACTGTTACTACAATTTCTTTTTTTTTACTTCACCGGAAGTAACGGATAGTTGAAAATGACACTAGTCTAGTATCGTCAGTTGTCTGTCTGTAGAGTCCCAAGTCCCCCTGGTGCTGGTATGTAGCTCTGTTTATAGCAGGAAGTACTACCGGTGAAGATGAAAAGCCTAGCGGGCCGGTACAATCAGGTCAAGGAATATGGGTACAAAAGTGGGTATTTCATACTACTCGTACTGGCTTAATCATAGGATTTTGGGTTTTTCGTTTTTACTTTTTTACTGGTCATTTCATTGGCCCCGACCCACCGCCTATCATTTTTGAATTCTAGGTTTCCTAAATCAGGATACCAAACACGAATGCGAAAATGCACTGCGTTTTACTTGTCACTGGTTACCTACTGGTTGATATCCAACCTCCTCAAACTCGTCATGGCCGTAGTTTGTTTGACTTAAAATGAACCGTACTTCTGTACTATGGTATAGGTCCCCGGCTCGTCGAAAAGTGTCAGAAATGTGGGAAACAGTTTCTTGGAAGACATGCCAGGAATCATTTCCGGCGTCATTGCCGTTTCCTCTGTTCGCATGTTCCTCCACAGTTCCGATGTCAATACTGTTGCAAACTAGTCCGACTCAAACAGAATTTACTGAGCCATGAAGGAATGTGTTCTTTTCGTTATTCTCGAAAAAATTAAGATTTTTCGAATTCCGTAATCACTGTTTTGTATCAATCAAT
This sequence comes from Ceratophysella denticulata, assembly GCA_034694925.1. Classification (NCBI taxonomy): domain Eukaryota; kingdom Metazoa; phylum Arthropoda; class Collembola; order Poduromorpha; family Hypogastruridae; genus Ceratophysella; species Ceratophysella denticulata. The sequence goes on from JAQFYT010002547.1 coordinate 1,866, forward strand.
ACTTCGTTCCACCTCCACTGGTTTTATAAACTTTTATGCTAGTAAGGTAGGTAAATATTCATTCTGTATATATCTCAGCTTCCTCAGAGTCGTCGTGGCAGTTCGCATTGGTTTGGCATAACTTATTGTCCAAAGTTCAATTGAATTTCCATTTCCTTACCCTTTACCCCAGATAACCACTTTGAATGTGAGAGTTTCGGGCGTCGGTGGGAGCCCAGCAACTTGCATTACTTATTGCTGTTTTTTGTTCTCTGCAGAATTCAGTATTGGCATTGACACTAAAAGTTATCGATACAGGTTCGATCATTCTGTTGTCAGTAAATAGAAACCTTAGACATTGGATAAGTCGTGTCTCCTGACTCTGTCGTATTTTCCAATTGCAATACCTAGGCTTCTTCGTGGGTAAATCTGGTTTTCACTGACTACAATTCTTTGGCTAGTGCCAGATTCAGCCAACTAAACATGCTAGATTCTAGGTGTGCACCTTCTCCAGGCTCGTCATGGCAGTTCGCATGATATTGGCAATTATGCCTGTTGTTCTGTACCTCCACTGAATTTCCGTTTCTGTTAGACTTGTTAGATTGGTATGCTCCGGAGTCGGAGGAGATGCAGTTGGATCCCCTCGCCCTCGCTCCGACAGATCCGATCCCAGTTCCAGTCCAGATCGATGATAAATGGTGCACAGTTTGTCAGAGAAGTGGACACACAGATGCAAGATGTTGGCATCTGAGGACCAAGGAACAAGACCGGGAGTACTACCGGATGAATCCCGAAAAGAAAGCAAATAAGAATAGACGCAGCTATCTCAGTAAGAAGAAGAAACGGATGGAAGAGCAGATCAAAAATAGCAGACTTCAAGCCGAAAATCTGCAGCTGAAACTTCAGCAACTGGGGAAGAAAAACTAGCTTTTTCCCGCATTGTTCAAGTAGGCAAATACATTTACCCTATGGTAGACGGAAATGGACTCAATAAAGGTGGCCTGGTCGGCATGGCTTGGCAGCCAGTTAAACATACATACATACATACCCTAAAATAAAGTACAACTAATTACCAATATTTACCATATACATATACACTTTTTACCTATATACCTCATATTACCTATATACATTTATACAAACTTGTTTGTACTTTGTTCTTGTTTTTCGAGTACCATTATTGGACCATGCTACCTTTTCCAGGCTCGTCATGGCAGGTTGCATTATAGTATATAGTATATAGTATTGGCAGTAACCTTGTTGTGCAGTTGCAGTTCCACTGAATTTCCGTATCTCTTCTCTACTTCAGATTACGATCAGGAGTGTGAGAAGTGCGGGAGTCGATGGACGCCTGATTCGATTAGCCGGAGACAATATCGTCGTCATGTTCTTTACAACTGTCCTAGTATTCCGCCGCAATTCAAGTGTAAACATTGTCATCGACCAGTCAGGCGTCCCGACAAACTCCGTGCCCATGAATCCAACTGCGCCCGTGCCCGTGGTCGTCCGGCTCCAGCCAATCAAAGTCGAAACTAGACTTCCCAATTGCCATTGATCACCAATCACCATGTAACATGTAACTGGTTTATATTTTTTACAATTTTGTATCCTAAGTTTATTAGATTGTTCTCGTTTTTCGAGTATCTTAGTTGGACCCATGCTACCTTTTCTAAGCTCGTCATGGCAGTTCGCATTAGTATTGGCAGTAACTTTGTTGTTCAGTTCCACTAAATTTCCGTATCTCTGCTTCAGATTACGATCAGGAGGGTGAGAAGTGTGGGCATCGATGGGCGCCTGGTTCGATTAGCCGGAAGCAATATCGTCGTCATATTCTTTACAACTGTCCAAATATTCCGCCGCAATTCAAGTGCCAACATTGTCGTCGTCCAATGCGGCGGCCAGACGTTCTCCGCACCCATGAAGTCAAATGCTCTCAGCGCCAAAGTAGTTGCCGTTGAGTCAGAAAAAGCAAGGTCAAAAAGAATTAAGTTAATATTCAGTGCTATTTAACATTTAACTTGATGCACTGGGAGATTTTTGTGTTAATTATCACATATTCCGAGCTTAAACCTTAATTGTCACTGTTTTCTAAGTATTATATGAATTGGGAATTAATCTTGTACTAGTAAATGGAACCTTGTTGCCTCCTCGAACTCGTCATGGCAGTTGATTTGACGGAAGTTGGGATGTAATTCAACTGAATGTGTACTTCTGTACCTCACCAGGTGCCTATTTCGAGTGTGAAAAGTGCGGACGGAAGTTTACACAAAGAGGCAGTAATGCGATAGGGAATTACCGTCGTCATTGTCGCTACCTCTGTCGACTTGTACCCCCACAGTACAATTGTAAATATTGTGGCAAATTGTTCCGACTCAAGCAGCAAGTACCACCGCATGAAGCCAAGTGTACTACTCGTAATCATCTTTGAGAAACTTAAATAATTAGCTGCTGTGAACCACATATTGTATTGTCGAATGTTTCGTATCCAATGTTTCTTGATAGGTATGTTCATATTAAATGGAGATGCAACCTCCTCGGACTCGTCATGGGAGTTTTCAATTGAGCCTAAAATGCTGAATAGTACTTGTGTAACAGGTGCCTATTTCGAGTGTGAAAAGTGTGGACAGAAGTTTCTAGAAACTAATAAGTGTGGGAAAGGCATTTTCGTCCGGCTTTGCGTTACATCTGTCCATACGTCACCCCACAGTTCCAATGTCAGTATTGTAGCAAGCCGGTCAGACTCAGTCAAGATCTACTTAAGCATGGCAGTAAATGCTGTCTATAGGAGAGACCGAAATGGGCCCACCTTGTGGCCTGATCGGCGCGGCGGAGATTGTCCTCACTGATTTTCGGATCAGTTTTAATAGGCTTTCTCAACCCCTCCTTAAACATACATACATACTTAAGCATGAAGGCAGGTGTCCTAGAAATGGCCGACATCGTCGTCCTTGAAGCATGGAGGATTAAAGTATTTAATAACCTGTAACTTCGTTAGAAAGAACAGAAATTCTGCATTCCATGCCGTTTGTCTTCAATTGGAACTTTTTATAATTTCATTTCGACTGGTCATACCTTGAAAATACATACAATGATATACAGATACCTCTCTACTTCTTATGCATCGATTAATCTTTGATCTGAGTAAAATATCGTTGCAACTTCCTCAGGCTCGTCATGGCATTTTGCTTGTCGGAATTTTCTTCTCATCAGATCATAGAATCAGAGCACTGAACTGACCTATACTTCTGTATCCGTGATATAGGTCAACATTACGAATGTGAAAAGTGCGGCCAGCATTTTCCGCCCAGTAAGAGTGCCAAAGGCAATTTCGTCCGCCATTGTCGATTTCTCTGTCCTCGTGTCCCCCCGCAGTTCCATTGCCGACATTGTGATCGCCCTATCAGGCGTGACGACAATCTCCGTACACATGAAGCCAGGTGCTCTAAGGGTCATATCGGTTCTAAGCAATGAAGATGCAAATGAAATGGAAATAGGTCTCTTATATGATAATTGTGTTTCATATGCGATTTTCGTAAATACGGAGCCTTAATGCCTTCAATTAATAAATAGGGAATGACTCCTCTGACTCGTCATGGTATGTAGTTGCTTAGCAGAATGTTCATGCCAGTGCTCGACTGAAATGCGCACTTTTTTACATGTTAGAATCAGAAAGTGATTTATTTAAACTTTGTATTCTGTAGGTCTACATTACGAATGTGAAAAATGCGGCCTGGATTTTCCGCCCAGTAAGAACGCCAAACGCAATTTCATCCGTCATTGTCGCTTTCTCTGCCCGCATGTCCCGCCGCAGTTCCATTGCAGATATTGTCATCGCCCTGTCAGGCGTGATGACAATCTCCGTACACATGAAGCCAAGTGCTCTAAGGGTACCGGAACGAGGAACCGGTTCTCAGCAACTGCAGATGCAAAAAATGAAAACTGGCATCTTACATGATATTTGTGTTTCATATGTAATTCTCTTAATTGAAATACGGAGCCTTAATGCATTCAATTTCAGTTAATGATCATTTATCACATCACCAATTCGTATTTTAATATTTTCATTAACGTACCGTTTATGAATTATTGGTATTTAATCGGTTTAATTATAGGTATTAGGTATAATCGCTTAACTTGATTAAATGCAACCTTTTCAGGTTCGTCCTGACATTTAACTTCTGAACACCGAATTCTCAATTGTCGCGTGTCACTAGTACTGTTGTATCGATTGATGTTAGATTTTGTGGTTAATAAAATAGTAACATCCTCTGACTCGTCATGGCAGTTGCTTGGCGGAATGTTAATGCTCGAGCTGGACTGAAATATCCACTTCTACATACATGTTTGTATTCTGTAGGTCTGCATTATGAATGTGAAAAATGCGGCCGGCATTTTCCGCCCAGTAAGAACGCCAAAGGCCATTACTCCCGGCATTATCGCTTTCTCTGCCCACATATCTCCCCGCAATTTCGATGCAAGCGTTGTCGAAAACCAATCAGGCTCAAGCAGAATCTAGTTATACATGAAGCCAAATGCATCGATAGCTGATGAAGTGGTGTCCGAGTCCGAGTGGTCGCCATTTTAAAGAAAATTGGCTTAAATCTACTATCTCGTTTGACTGTCGATGGATATTTGATTAAATACAAAATATTGAATGTATTATGCAACCTCTCCAGACTCGTCATGGTAGTTTGCTTAGCCTCTTGGCGGAATGCTCTTGCTCTACTGAAGTGTACTGTTCTGTACCATATTGTAGGTTCCGGTTTTGAATGTGAGAAATGCGGTCAACTGTTTCGGCCTGGTAAAATTGGGAAAGGTCTTTACATCCGTCACTGCCGATTCATCTGCCCATGTGTCACTCCACAGTTCCGATGTAAATATTGTCGACAAGAAATCAGACTCAAACAAAATCTGATTAAGCATGAGGCCAAGTGCAAGTAAAATATTTGCAGCACAATCGTTGCGCGAAGAGAAACTTTCGAAAACCCTATTTTTTCTACACACAAGACGCTGTCCTAAGCTACGGTCAAGGAAGTTCTTTGTGTTTTTGCCGATTGTTTAGCCTAACGATTCATTTTTATTTTGATTAGTTTAGTATACAATGTAGTATGTGAGCCTCCTCAAACTCGTCATGGCATTTGACTAAACTCAACACCGCAATATTTTGGAAGTGAAAGCTGAATTTTATAAACCTTAGGTGTCGACTATTTGGAGTGTGAAAAGTGCGGACGTCGATTTAAGTGGACAACTAGCAACAAGTCTAATGTGAAATCCCATTACGGCAGGCATTGTCGTTACATCTGTCCATTGGTCATCCCGCAGTTCCAATGTCGACATTGCCAAAAGCCGATCAGGCTAAAAGGGGATCTTGTTAGGCATGAAGCCGTGTGTAAAACTGGCCGTGCTCGTCGTCCCCATTGAAGAATAGGAATACATAATTCAGCCTGTATAACTGTAATCTGTCTTTGTTTAGTTACTTTTGTAACTACATATTACCTCCCCTAAAATTGAAATTGATTAATGTAAGATACACGAGGTTGTCGAAATATAAACTAAGCTTGAAATACACAATACAATTGTTTCAAGATATATGACATTTCCTAGTACTCCTTGTAAATTGAAATTGAGCAGTAAGGCACTTCTTCGGTTCGATTCTTCACTTATGAACAGTTTGTGCTGTCGATCGTCACAGGCTTATTCCGGCTCTAATTTGTTATCGCTGGCAGAACAGTAAACTCATACTCATCATCATCATTGATCTTTGATTCGAAATGGAATCGTACAGTGAGAATGCGACAACTTCAGACTCGTCATGGCAAACACTTGCTGACGAATGTCCACTGAAATTTTCTTTGTTAAATATTTCTAGATGATCACTTCGAGTGTGACAAGTGTGGGAGGCGGTTTCCTCGTAATGAGACGGGTTGGAATTGGAAACAAAGAGGACAGTCAAAGACAAGTTACGTCACGCATTGCCGTTTTCTTTGTCCACGTGTACCACCGCGATTCCAGTGTAAACATTGTCTCAAACTGATCAGAGTCAAATATCATCATGATAGGCATGAAAGCAGGTGCACCGGGTTTCCTCGTTACACGGAAAATCATATTCCATAATTTCATTCGTTGATTACCTGCTCTGGTTTCACTCGATTTCGGTACTTTATTTTACTATTATCTTCAATCCGTATTGCATAACATGCACTATAGGAAAAGCTAGATTTTGTAAAGTGTTTTAATTATTTAAAATATAAGAACCTGATTTTCAGTAATTTAACATTCAGCTCATTATAGACCCTCTTAGCTGTCTCTTGATTTCTAGTCTGACCTTCGAAGAATCATATGTGGCGGTCAATTGTCGGTTCAAGTGTTCCTTGTAACGCTCTTCATGCCTGACACTCATTTTGGTCCTTTTCTTTATTGTACCTGGCACATTCAATATGCAACGGACATAGCACCACTTACCTTATTCTATTCTGTAGATGCAGATACCCACTACTTACCGGTGTGAAAATTGTGGTCCGCAGTGGCCTGTGGGTTAAAGAACGTATCGGGAACAGTATGTCCGTCATTGTCGTCAACTCTGTCCACATGTCCCACCCCAGTTCCAATGTCAATATTGTCATCGACAGATTAGACTCAAGCAGCATGTAAAGGCCCATGAGGCCGCGTGCGTGTATAATCGTCGTTTTTAAACAGATGAAAGTGAAGGCGGATGCAACATTTCCTGCTCTTTAGTTTCACAATGTGGCCGGCATTTTACGAAGGATTAGACTCAAATTGTATAATATGTACTGTCCTAACACATATACATGTAAGTAAATGTAAACTTTTTAAATAACAGGCTCGCCGCTTTGTCTGGATTTCTGAAATACTGTGACCCATGAAAGTAAATATTTTTAAACAAGAGGTGGTACAGTACTGGTCGAACCAGAGGTGTATCGTTGTTCATTGTCTCTTCTTCCTTTGCTACTTGAAAGTATGAATCTTTTTGCGGATGCAGCCTTCTGTTCTGACGCTCGCCATGCCTGGCATCCGGTTTCATTTGTTCGAATTCGAAATATGCTCGCCTGCCTGTACAACTGAACTGTATATCTATGTATATGTGCTATACTAGGTGGCCATTTCGAGTGTGAAAAGTGCGGAAAGAAGTTTCGGTACGGTGCGGAGAGTGGGAGTTGTACTAGGGCCAAATCCGAGCGAAATCACCATTCCCGATACCGCTATCCATATGTCACACCGTTGTTTCAATGCCAGCATTGTCATATCCCTATCAGAAGTAAATACTATCTACGTGAACATGAGGCCAAATGTATTCGTCGTCGTGTAAACTAGCAAAGCCATCTTCTTGATTTGGATCCCTAACTTATATATAATAAGTCCGGACATTTTGCTTCAGAACACTGACCTGAACAGTATCCATACTATACTGTAGTCGCCCATTTCGAATGGGAGAAATTCGGGTGACAGACAGGCCTGGTATGTATTCCAGAGACAATTACAATCGCATTGTCTTTTCAACTTTCCAAGTGTAGTTCCTACGTCGACATAGACCACTTCCTATAAGATAATCTACGAAACGATTGTCAATCCAAGAAAATAAAAATTTGTTGATTCGTGCATGATCTGCATTTATTCAGTTCAGAGCAAATATAGCCTTCAGTCACAATTGTCCCGTGCCACTACTGTTGTTGAAATTTGCATGTATCGATTGATAGTGGATTTTAATAGGGGTGCACCCTCCTCTGACTCGTCATGGCAGTTGCTTGGCGGAATGTTCATGCTCGAGCTCGACTGAAATGTACACTTCTACATACTATGTTTGCATTCTATAGGTCTACATTACGAATGTGAAAAATGCGGCCGGTATTTTCCGCCCAGTAAGAAAGCCAAAGGCCATTACTCTCGGCATTGTCGCTTTCTCTGCCCGCATGTATCCCCGCAGTTTCGATGCAAACGTTGTCGAAAACCAATCAGGCTCAAGCAGAACCTAGTTTTACATGAAGCCAAATGCATCGATGGCTGATGCAGGGGTGTCCGAGTCCGACTGGTCGCCATTTTAAAGAAAATGGCTTAAATTTCCTATCTCGTTTGACGGTCGAAGGATATTTGATTAAATAAAAAACATTGAATGCATTATGCAACCTCCCCAGACTCGTCATGGTAGTTTGCTTAGCCTCTTGGCGGAATGCTCTTGCTCTACCGAAACAGAAGTGTACTGTTCTGTACCATATTGTAGGTTCCGGTTTTGAATGTGAGAAATGCGGTCAACTGTTTCGGCCTGGTAAAATTGGGAAAGGTCTATACATCCGTCACTGCCGATTCATCTGCCCATATGTCACCCGTCACCCCACAGTTCCGATGTAAACATTGTCGACAAGAAATCAGACTCAAGCAAAATCTAATTAAGCAGGAGGCCAAGTGCAAGTAAAATATTTGCAGCAAAATCGTTGCGTGATGAGAAACTTTTGAACACCCTATTTTTTCTAACACAATACTTCTGTCCTAAGCGTCTGTCAAGGAAGTTATTTGTGTTTTTGTCGATTGTTTAGACTAACGATTCATTTTAATTTCGATTAGTATACAATATGTAATATGTGAGCCTACTCAAACTCGTCATGGCATTTGACTAGACTCAACACCGCCATGTTTTGGAAGTGAAGCTGAATTTTATTAACCTTAGGTGTCGACTATTTGGAGTGTGAAAAGTGCGGACGTCGATTTAGGTGGACAACTAGCAACAAGTCTAATGTGAAATCCCATTACAGCAGACATTGTCGTTACATCTGTCCATTTGTCATCCCGCAGTTCCGATGTAAACGTTGTCGAAAACCAATCAGGCTCAAGCAGAACCTAGTTTTACATGAAGCCAAATGCATCGATGACTGATAAAGTGTGAAATGGTGTGCGAGTCCGAGTGTTCCTTGGCGTTTTGGCGGAATGCTCCTGCTCTACTGAAGTGCACTGTACTGTACCATATTGTAGGTTCCAGTTTTGAATGTGCGAAATGTGGTCAACTGTTTCGGCCTGGTAAAATTAGGAAATGCCTTCACTTCCGTCACTGCCGCCAATCTGTCCATATGTAACCCCACAGTTCCTTTGTAAACATTGTCGACAAGAATTCAGACTCAAACAAAATCTAATTAAGCACGAAGCCAAGTGCAAGTAAAATATTTTCGGCAAGCTTGTTCCGTGATGGGTTACTTTTGAACACCCTATTTTCTCTACACACAGAACTTCTGTCCTAAGCGTCTGTCACGGAAGTTCTTTGTGTTTTAGTCGATTGTTATACAGTTTCACTACAATTATTATAGTTTAGACTAAAGATTCAATTTTATTTCGATTAGTAAATGTAAGGTATGTGAGCCACTTTAAACTCGTCATGGCAGTAGACTCAACGCCGCCATGGTTTAGAAGTAAAGATGAATTTTATTAACCCTATTAGGTGTCGGGTATTTTGAATGTGAAAAGTGCGGACGTCGATTTAAGTACCGTGCTAGGAACAAGTCTGCTGTGAAATCCGGTTACGTCAAGCATTGTCGTTTTCTCTGTCCATTCGTCACTCCGCAGTTCCAATGTCGACATTGCCAAAGACTGATCAGACAAAAAGCGGATCTTGTTAAGCATGAAGCCTTGTGTAGTACTGGCCGTGCTCGTACACGTCCTTGAAGAATTGGAATACAAAATTCAGGCTGTAACTGTAGCTGTAACCTGTCTTTTTTAGTTACTATTGTAACTATTAGCTCTCTTAAAATTGAAATTGATTAATGTAAGATACACGAGGTTGTCGAAAATATAAACTAAGCTTGTAATACACAATACAATTGTTGCAAGATATAATATTCCATAGTATCTGTACTCCTTGGAAATTGAGTAGTAAGGCTCTTCTTTAGTGCGATTCTTCACTTGTGCTTTGAGCTCTGAACAGAACAGTTTATGCTATTGATCTGTGGCTTATTCTGGCTCTAATTTGTTATCGCTAACAGAAACAGAACAGTGAACTCATGTTCATCATGGATCTTTGATTCGAAATGAAATCGTACAGTGAGAATGCGACCTCTTCAGACTCGTCATGGCAGATACCATACTACCGGCGGTATAAATAGGATATTGACGAATGTCCATTGAAATTTTCCTTTGTTGAACACTTCTAGATGATCACTTCGAGTGTGACAAGTGTAGGAGGCGGTTTCCTCGTAATGAGACAGGTTGGAATTGGAAACAAAGAGGATATGCAAAGGCCCGTTACGTCAAGCATTGTCGTTTCATGTGTCCATTCGTCACCCCGCAGTTCCAATGTCGACATTGCCAAAAACCGACCAGACTTAAAGGCGATCTTGTTAGGCATGAAGCCGTGTGTAGAACTGGCCGTGCTGGTCGTCATTGAAGAATTTGAGTACAAAATTCAGCCTGAAACTGTAACCTGCCTTTGTTTAGTTAGTTTTGTAACTAACTAGGTATTTTTTACCTCTTAGTGTAAGATGCACGAGGTTCTCGAAAATATAAGCTGAGCTCCCAATTGCAATACAAAGTACTAATTGTTTCAAGATATGGCATTTTTAAAGTACTCATTGGAAATTAAACAGTAATGCATTTCTTCGGTGCCTTCACTTTTTCTTTGAGCTGTAGAACATGCCATCGACCCGGCTATTTGCTATCGCCATATTTCTGTCAGAAGTCAGAACTCAGAACTGAGCAGGTAGCTCTTACTCATACGGTCAAACGGACCTCGCTGCTAGGGGGGGCGACCTCACCCCGCTGCAGGGGGGGGGGTCTAATTTTGGTAGT
>JAQFYT010002548.1:0-12629 GCA_034694925.1 Ceratophysella denticulata
TGTAGAATGTGGGAAGTGTCAAGAATTGAACCACATGTTCAATCTTGGCACTTCGGTTGAATAATGAGTACACATGGTCATGGGCTTATGTACTAACAAAGTTTGTATGTATTTTTTAATGATAATGAAATTATGGTCTGGAACATTTTGCGCCCGCTGGAACCCTACAAGAAGGGTTTCTGAACTTTAGTAGATTGGTAGTGGTGACAATTTGACCACTGGACGACGAAGAATGGTACCTTTGGGATTCTTCAGGGTAACGTTGGTCCTCACGTTGCAGACTCTCGTTTTTCCGTCATCTCCAGGGAAAACATCCACGATGCGGCCAAGTTTCCATTGTTGGGGTCCAATGGATGAGTCCTTGTCCAACAAGAGTACTAGGGTGCCGGGTGTCAGATCAGGTAGAGGAGCATACCACTTCGGACGACTTTGAAGAAGGGAAAGATAGGAGCGTTTCCACGATGCCCAAATGTGTTGGCTTAGACATTGAATTGTCTGCCAACGGTCAAGTCTGCTGACTGGAATATGCCCAAGGTCTGGATAGGGTAGGGCAGCGAGTGGACGTCCAATGAGGAAGTGGCCTGGGGTCAGAGCTCCAAGCTCGTTTGGGTCATCCGAGAGTGGGGTGAGAGGTCTGGAGTTTAACATGGCCTCAATCTGATACAGTAGAGTTGTGAATTCTTCTGTAGTGAGGTTTCGTGTGCCCATGACGCGACGCAGGTGAAACTTCATGCTTTTCACTGCGGCTTCCCAGAGTCCTCCGTGATGGGGTGAAGCAGGAGGGTTCGTGTGGAAGGATATTCCTTTGGTGGAGAGAAATCCTTTCACTGCTTCAATGTGAGCTGCGGAGTTCACGAAGTTCAAGAGCTCAGCGAGCTCTTCCGCTGCTCCGACGAAGTTGGTACCTTCATCGCTGTATATGTCAGAGGGGAGTCCACGACGAGATATGAAGCGTTGTAGGGTTGCTATGAATGCAGCGGAAGTAAGGTCAGAGACCAATTCCAAGTGTGTGGCTTTGGTGGCCATGCACACGAATATGGCAACGTGGGCTTTGATGTAAGGAGGGTTTCGTCCGGTGCGTAGTACCATAGAAAATGGTCCAGCGTAGTCAACTCCGGTCTGTTCGAAGGCGTGAGCTTGGTTTACACGAGCAGGTGGCAATTGACCCATGAGTTGAGTAGAAGTGATGGCTTGATGCCGGTGGCAAGTGACACATTTTCTGACGGTGCGTTTAGCCAGGTATAGACCGTTGACTGGCCAAAATTGCTCCCTGAGGATGGAGAGAAGCAATGTAGGTCCGGCGTGAAGGTTGACGTTGTGGCAATCTCTGGCGATTGCATCAACCACATGATGATTTTTGGGAATCAAAGCTGGGTGTTTGTGGGAGTACGGAAGTCCTGATTGGCTTAATCTTCCGCCCACTCTGAGTACTCCGTTGTCGTCCAGGAATGGAGTTAGGAACTTGAGTCGTGATTTGACGACGATTCCACGAGAACAATTCTCAATTTCAGTGGAGAATGAATCCTTCTGAATGATTTTGAGGATTGCATTCAATCCAAGTTGCAGTTCTGTTGGAGTCAAGAGTCCAGTTCGTTTCTCTGCTTTGGTTGCTCGGAGATTGTGGAGAAAGCGGAGGATGTATGCGACTCTGCGTTTCATCTTCTCAAATGATGAGCAAGCCAAGAGAAAGTCGGTAACTGGGGTCGGTTGTATTGCTGCAACGGACGCTGACAATGGCTGGATGGCTGGAACGAAGTCTTTGAGCCAGGGTGGTCCATTCAGCCACAATGGATGATTTAGCAATTCACGTGGAGAAATACCACGTGAAGGAGCATCAGCGGGGTTCTCATCCCCTCGAACGTGATTCCAATAATGCGGAGGAGTGTTGGCGAGGATTTGCCTGATCCGATTTAGTTCGTAGATGGGAAGCTTTTTCTCAGGAGAAATTCGGCCTAGGACAACGTTAGAGTCGGTCCAACAATGAATTGAAGAGAAAGTCACTTTGAGGGCTTTCACTGTGGTCGAAATAAGGTTGGAGAGGAGTAGAGCTCCGCAGAGTTCAGATCGAGGTGTTGTAGTTTTGGAAATTGGATTTACTTTAGTTTTTGCGGTCAGTAGTTTGACTGATGCTCGTCCTTCCGCGTCCTCGGTTCGGACGTACACGCAAGCGGCATGTGCCAAGTCGCTTCCATCTGAGAAGCCATGAAGCTGATGAGTGAGCCCAGTGCTTGATGGATGTGGAGGAGCGAAGGCATTTCTAGGTAGAGCGAACTCATGGAGGACAGGCAGTTCTTCGCAGTACTTTCTCCAGAGCTGGTGAAAGTGAAGTGGCAGTGGCTCATCCCAAGTTAGGCCTGCCTTCCATAAATCTTGAACCAAGATTTTAGGAACAATGGTGACCGGAGAGAGCCATCCAAGTGGGTCAAATGTTCGTGCTAACATTGACAAGACAGTACGTTTGGTTGATATGAGAGGAGCTTCTGGAACTTGAATCTTCACACTGAAGACGTCCAATGTGGGATTCCACAAAACTCCAATTGTTCTAACAAACTCTCCGTCATCAATATGGAGAGTGGCTGCTGGGTCTCGTAGATCAGCAGGAACAGATTCAAGTAGCTCTTCGGAATTAGACATGAACTTGAGGATTTTCAAACCTCCAATTTTCATGGCTTCAATCAGCTCTGATTTGAGCTGTTTGGCAGATTCGATGGAATCGCCACCGGAGAGCAGGTTGTCAACTAGGAATTCCTCCTTCATGACTTGTGATGCATGTGGGTGTGTGAGCTTGACTCGGTTAGCCAACTCGTGAAAGGCTCTGATAGCCAGGAACGGTGCTGGTGAGACTCCAAATGTGACACGAGTCATTCGGTAGTCCTTTATCGGCTGGTCAGTATCATCCCGCCAAACGAGACGTTGAAAGTCTCGTTGATCCTCATGAACAGACGTCTGGGGATAAAACTTCCAAAGATCTGCCGACATTGCTATTGGGTAAGACATGAATCGAATAAGCAGTGGGCTTAAATCGACTTGTAGCTTCGGCCCGGTGAAGAGAATGTCGTTGAGTGAGACTTTTGTGGAGGTTTTGGCTGATGCATCATACACGACTCGAACCTTTGTTGTAGTACTCGTTTCTTTAACCACCGCATGATGTGGTAGGTAATAGCAGCTAGAATCTGGCTTAGCTATTTCTTCAGGTGGGATTGGCTCTAGGTAGCCCAAGGAAATGTAGTCTTGAACGGATTTGTAATAATCCTTCTTGATTTCCGGTTGTGTGGCGAGACGTTTTTCTACTGCCTTGAATCGTCGGATAGCTGTATCTCGAGATTTCCCAAGTGCAGGGTGGTCTGGCCGAAACGGAAGTCTGACGGTGTAGGTACCGTCTGGGTTCAGAACGTGAGTTGAGAGAAAGTGGCTTTCACACTCCACGTCTGATGAAGATTGGGGTCTGTGTGAAGATGTCGGTTCTTCTTGTTCCCAAAATTTCTCCAGAATTTCGTCCAAATTCTGGTCACGTACCATGGTCACATGGTGTATGGAACGAGCGGGTGTCGTTATACGTGAAGCTGGAGCTTCACCGTTTAGCATCCATCCGAATCTCGTACTGATTGCTACAGGAGCATTCGGATTTGTAGGATGTTTAATAACTCCAGGTAGGAGTATGTGGCCGGTCTTTGCTGCTCCCAATAAAATGTCTGTATAATGAGGCTTGAAGAATTGTGGATCACTTATTTTGATCTTCTCCAAATGGCTCCATTTTGATTGACATTTCGCTGCTGGGATTAGTCCGGTAAATTTTGGCAACACAAGAGCGTCAATATCCAATGAGAAAGTTTCACTTTGAGACTCCAATGTCAATGAAACTTGTGCTTTGCTCACTGGCCCTGGTTGATGTCCAATGGCATTCAATGGGACTTTGACTTTTTGTGTCTTGAGGCCGAGACGATCTAGACAATGCTGTGTGATGAAGTGCGATTCTGACCCATTGTCAACGAAGACTCGGCACTGCTGGGCAAGTCCGCTGGCGTCCTTGACATCAACAAGGAGAGTTCCCAGGAGTATGACTTGCTCACTCGGCTGACTGACAGCACAGCGTGATGAGCTCACTTGAGCTTGGGCTGGTGAAGAATCTTTGTGAAGCAAGTAATGATGTTTTGCTCCACATTTGCACTTCCCTTTGTTATGACATGCTTCTATAGCATGGTTTGATCTTATGCACCAGGCACAGAGTTTTTGGTGCTTCACGAAATTCCATCTTTCCGTAATAGATAGATTTTTGAATTCAGGGCAGTGTTGTATATAATGATTTCCGGAACACTTGATACACTTCGGTTCAGCTTTGGTAGAACCATGGGGCTTCGACACGTGGTGTACTGAACGGCTGTTCCCAGGTTTCGGCTTAGATGACGATGCTGCTGAACAAGTGGGAGTCAGCGAGAGTGCACGAAGCTCGAGGAACTGTATGAAGTCATTAATAGTTGGAAAATCACCCTTAAAATGCATGGACCATTGTTGACGGGATTCCGAATCCAATTTTCGAATTCCGGAAACAAGAATGAACGGATCAGAATCAGTGAGAGTGATGCCTTGAGTCTTAAGCGAAAGCCTACACTTCTGGATTGAATTTGCAATGGAGTGAAGACCAGCAGTTGGGTCTTGGTAGCTTGGCTTAAAATCCAGGAACGTCGAAATGAGAGCGAACACTATTTCACGTTTCACATGATAGCGATCCTTCAGCTGATCCCATGCGCTTTGGTAATTAGCATCAGTTTGTTCATAAGCTGATACTAAAGCAGCAGGTGGCCCTTGAAGTGAATTTTGTAGATAGGCAATTTTCTGTGATCCAGTCAGGTCTGTACGCGAATCGATTTGAGATGTGAATTTGTCATGGAATGTTGGCCAATCCTCATATTTTCCCGAAAATGTAGGAATTGGAAGCGGTGGAGGGCGTACTGGATTGACAGGAGTTGCAGTAGGTACAACAACAGGTGTTATTGGAACTTGCAGCTTATGAATGATGAGGCTTGTTTTCTTAAGATTGGCTTCAAATGGATTAAGGTAGGTCTCGTATGCTTTAATTTTTGTAGCATCGGTGACCAATGCATAAAGCTCGTTCCTAAGATCCTCAAGTTTAACTTCAAACCTAATCACCTTTTTGCTGTCAAGGGTAAGTTCTTGTAAGGTGACAATGAGAGGATCATAGGCTCTTACGTCAGCTTCCAGCTTATCAATCTGGAGTTTTAAAGCTAATAACTTCCCATTGATAACGTCTTCTGGTGTTGGAGTAGTCATTGTGGTGACACGAGATGATTGGGTTGGTGAAGAGGAAGGCGAACTGGAGTCAGAACCGGATGTAGACTGTCTCTTCCTCTTCTGCTGAGCTGCAAGTCTCTGTTGTTGTTTGTATTTCCCTATTTTGGCGAAATATTGGACAAAGAAGGCAGTGGTATGTATGAATGGCAAGAAACTTGCGTTCAACAAATACTACTTCAGTGTATTAAATACACAAGCTGTAAGTTAGCCTGAACGACGACTAAATGTAAATAATCGTGTTTGTTAGGTATGTTGCGTGGCGTAGTATGTAATACGTGGAATTTGACAACCCTGTTGAATATTGACCGCATACGAATTCAGCAGAACTGTTGGATTCATATGTGGATCGTGTACCGAATTTAGAAAACCACTGAATTCGGTTGTAAAGTTAACAAATTTAGGTATTATCCTGGTACGGTCTACGTACACCACGTTTAATTCCCGTTTGTGAAGCGTAATTAAACGGTGTGGACGTAGGTTAAGTATTGTACAACCTTGCTCATGATGACTCTGTACGGTTTATTTATCAGAACTGATATTTGACACGTGTTAGGTCAGTAAGCAAGCATACATGTACAATCTAATTTTCCAATTCACAATCCATAATACATACATACAATATGATTTCAATGATGAATTATTTTGTATTTTGTACCGTACAATTTGAAGATATTGGTCGTCTTGCTTGTTTGCATACGCTGCACGTCTTCTTATAACATGATGTTTGTTGACAGAATGGTTGGACTGAGTGACGTCACGGGCGGAGGCCAATTGGGTCAATGACGTCACGTTGAAGGTTTTTTCTCCCAACTGACAGTCAACTGATGAATGAATGAATGACCTTACTTTCCTTGTCTTCTGCCACTTGACTCTAATGATGAGTGTGTTGAGGGCCGGCTGTGTCACGGCTGAGCTCCTTGACTCGTCCAGGCACGGGTTTGTGTGAGGTACGATGGGTCACTAGGGCTCACAGAATAGAAAGAAGGTTAGGTTAGGCACTTTTTTTGGCGTAAACAAAAAAAGACTGAAAAATCAGTAAAAAAGATGTTGCGGACTGCTTGACGCGCAAGATAATCCTATTGACTTCTGCGCTAACTCTAGTGCTCTGTGCGCTAAATAAGGAAACCGGAAATGCAGTTAAGGATACTGTTCCAAGTGCCTATGAATAGCGTTTAATTCAGAGTTGTTGCTAGGATGGCTGCAATTACAGAAGTGATTAGGGCTGGGAGCTGGGGAATGAGAAATGACCAGCGAGGCATGCAGGGCTTTTTGCCTTGTCATTCTCTGTGCTGGAACTTCATATTCTCCAGCACTCAGTAATTGAGAATGTAACAGATTATAGAATGTGGTGAAATGCCAAGAGTGAATCTTGAATTCACTCTTGGCGCCTCGATTTGAATATGGATTACACATGGTTATTTGTATATTAACTTACATACTAGCGCAGAGTATGTAATGGTATTTTCATGGAATAAATGTGTTCAATGGTTTTGAACACCATGCCTGCGAACGAGCCCAGGCGGAGTTGCGAAATACTGCCCTTCATTTATTGGATCATAACATCCTGTTGTGAGTTTGAGAGAATTTCGAAGAATGGACCAGTTTGAACCATTTTTACAAAGTAGTTTAAACTATGTATTATATACGCTAGAGAATTTAAAACTCTCTTCTGTATAAAGTTGACATTTGTTATTCTAGTCCAAGGTGAACCGATCGGTTCATCGTGTTCTTCATGAGCAACTCTTTCTAGTATCATGTCTACTTTTAGTCTCATTGCTAATCTAATTCCTCCCTCACTTTCTACAAGTTGCACCAATAAACTGTACATGTCTTTATTAACAAATTTCATAAATTCTGCCACTTTAGTATATGTAACATTTTTTGGAATAATGTATTCATACTCTTTGGCGACTCCACGATGTTGTCGGGCACTTTCACGAAACAGGGTGCTGATGATTCGATGAGCAGGTAAATCCGGTATCTAGTCTTCCGGCTCCATACATTGTGCAGTTGTGATTCCGTAGCTTTGGAAATAAAACTCCACAATGTCTACAGTCGTGCCTATTGAATTTGCAATCCATTGCAATCAGTTGATTGTACACAAAAATTTGTACTTGGACTAAAGAGTACTGAGTTTAAGGTAACTTAAATTTCTTCCTTGTGTTCGTCCAATGCCTTGTACCTCCGGGCAATAAAACTGCACCGAGGATGAGGACATTTTAGTTTTAACCTTTTTGTCCATTTGATTTTTTTTATTCAGACGGGGAATGTATGAGCGACTGGAACGGGGTCTGGGGGTATTACTTTGAAGCAGACGGGGAATGTATGAGCCACTGGAACTGGGTGTGGGAGTTGCACTCAGTTTTGAGAGGGGGGATTGGAAAATTGAAGAGTTGGGGTTTAGACTGGGTTTGAATTTCTCTCTGGGAGGGCTCTGGTGACGCTTCTATTCACACACGGCAAGTCTTTTCAATAGTCACGGTTCACGGTATACTTGCCCAAGAATGATCCCAAATAAGGCTACGATGATACTTGAACTTGAGTAAATTGAATGAATATTAAAAATTGTGCACTCGAGTCGGATGTCTTTAAATGTATAGTCGGAATATTCTTCCAATTTACTTACCAACAGTAATGTACATAGAACTTCCAAATACAATTTGAATTTGATCCAAGTTTCGCACAATGTTCATTAAATAGCTTCCAGCTGTGTAATTTTGCAAAATAAATTCCAAGTTTGGCACTTGGGAAGTGCGATTTTTTAAAAATTTACAGTCCTGGTCTGTCTCTGCTTTGTATGTCTACATATGAACATTGTAATTATATTTTCTGGGAATGGATTTGTGAAAGTGAATGTGTATAATATATCTGAATTATTATTAGATTTTGTCATTAATATTTTGCGTCAGTGTAAATAATGTATTTTCAGTTTTGCTTTAACTCCTTTTTCATACGCATTAGTAATGTTATTAAATGATGTTAACAATAGGTTCAGTTGCAATAATGAATTGTTGCTAACGTACGTAAATATATATGTATATATGCATTTTAGGTATAAATAAATTAAACAAATCCACCTCTTGACCTGTACATTATCAATTTAATTGTACATCCCGCCATTTGTCATGGTATAAAGGAATGAAATGAAAGTACTTGAATGTTAAATAAGTGAATAATAAATAAATAAAATAAACATAATTAGTTTACATAGTTTGAACATAATTTGGGCTTCAGTTGTCCTGGTCATCTCCAATATTCAAATAGGTTCTCAGCATAGCTACAACATCCTTCAGTTTATCTTCGTTTAGATGTTCTTTAGCCTTTAGCGCTTATAGACAATGTACACTGCCATGTACGCACAAGCTCCCGCCAAACTAGTTTAACAAAATAAATAATTTTGATTAGGATAACGAAACGACAGACTTGCGATGTTAATGCCTGTAAGGTTTTGAAAGTGCGATGTTTATGCATGTAAGGTTTTGGAACTGCGATGTTAATGCCTGTAAGGTTTTGGACAAGCGATGTTCATCTGTAAGGTTTTGGACATGCGATGTTCATCTGTAAGGTTTTGAAGGTGTGATGTTTATGTCTGTAAAGTTTTGAGGGTGCGATGTTTATGCCTGTAAGGAATTGAGGGTGCGATGTTTATGCCTACGAGGTTTTGGGGCTGCGATGTTAATGCCTGCGATGTTTTGGACCTGCGATGTTCATGCCTGTAGGGTTTAGAAGGTGCGATGTTTATGCCTGTAAGGGTTTGGGGGTGCGATGTTTATGTCTGCGAAGTTTTGGGGCTGCGATGTTTTGTATACGATGAAGTGTCCTGTTACCATTCCTAGGTACGGACACATATGGAGCGCCGGGTAAGACTTCTGGAACTATGTGCTTAAAATATGCTTCTTAATCTAAATAATATTATCTAAATAATCTTACTATGCTGTGATCCGTCGTCGAATAAATTTGATCCGAATTTGAAGCACACGTTCCAGCCATGAGCAAACTGGTCCAGATGCAGCATTGGTATTTATTAAGTCGTTAGCATACCCACTGCTAAAAAACGGGCTCCGTACCGACCATCTTTACCCTTCTTATTAGTAAGTTCTAACATTGCAATATGCCCAGAGTCAGGGTCATTTGCACTATCATAGTCTATAGGGATAAAAAGGCCGTCTTTACCCGCATTAAACTGTTTAATAACTTTCGACGGTGTTGCTACACCGAATTCTTTTAGGACGTTATTGTCCAAATCATAATGTTTCACTAACAGAAACACCGTTTTCGGCCACAGAAAAATTGAGAAAAAAACAGCCAGGTCCAAACTTTTGATAACACAATTTTTGTACTTTTTTTGGAGCCAGTTTTAATAATTTGAATGGATCAAACTGATTTTTAAGAAACATATTAACATTCCTGAAATATTTGAAGTAGCGTTCCTACTTAAAGAATAACGTGTGCCTACTGAAAATATGCATTTTTTAATGTACCTATCGCGGGCATATTTTTTCTTTCCAATATCTGTACTGACCTGTGTCATTCGAGTAATCAAGACACCCGAACCATACGTAGCCATAGTGTACCGCTTGTCACAGCTCTCAGCCGAAGAGAACATTCGAATTTACGATAATTGTCTCTCTTCCCTATTCATATCCCTATGGCTGTGGTGTCAATTGTACACACACCAAAAAAAGAACCAAATATCTAAAAATGTTGAGTCCCTTAGCAGATCCCAATACCCGATTTCCCCAAATTCACCCGGTCACGGCTCTTTGAGTGAAATCAAAGAGCCGTGACAAATGCACAAACCAACACTCAGTGAATCTTCCAATTCACAAGCACACAAAGCCAAACTTCCACACACACAGACTCACACAATCAAACAATCATAAATCAATTCTATTTATTTGTTTATTTATTTAAATAATCATTTAGTTACTTTAGCTATTCATACAACCTTTAAAGAAACATTAAGCTTCGACATAGGCTCACGCAACCTTAAAAGAAGCGTTGAGCTTCCACATAGACTCATATATCCTTAAAAGAAGCATTGAGCTTCGACATATACATTTCCATGCACACACGGCATGGCATGGACATTTAACACACCAAAAATGTTAATTGATGAATATGCATGTCTACTGGACTCCCACTTATCTTTGCGAAAATCATTTTCTCCATTCTGATTCGAGTTTTAATAAGATAAGTCTGGGTGGCAGCGAAAAGTTGAATGAACTAGACCAAGGCACTGAGCTCAGTTTTATACCTTTCCCGTGTCTTTTTCCCTAGAGTGAAAGCGTCCCTTGACTTTTTTATACACACCTATGAAATCTGAAAAACGCAGCAGCTGCCGAGAGACTCTGCAATAAATTCCAATCACTAACAGAAGATACTATTGCCATACATGAATTTGTTCAATTCATTTGAAATGTTTAATTCTAAATAGTGTGAAATTAATGCTTGAAAAATTCTATAGTTGGCACCAATTACATTTCTAACTGTGCTAGGATGAAACCAGTGCGTGTCGATTCCCTGAATAAGCATCCTACATTTATTTACATCCTTGGTTTGTAAATAATGCTTTGATGAGTCTAATACGTCCAGTTGGAACTTGACTTCTGCGTCACTGGAATTTTGAATAAATTTCATCTTTTTACTGTACGTTACATTATTGTCTAAAATCATAAAAAGAAACGCTTTACAGTCGTTTCGCGACATGGTAGAGATCACCTCAGAGTCAAATGCAGGAATGACGGTTAACTTAATTTTAAAAAACATTTTTCTTTTCATATTTCATGTTTACTAATATAAACTTATTCTAATTCAAGAATCAAAATTAAAAGTAAGACGACACTTTTTTTTAATTTAAAAAGTAAAAAAGTCTAATATTTTTTATTTAAAAATTATTCATTTTCATCATCATCATGTGTACAAAGTCAACCAATCTCAAAAAACAAATCAAAAAGTACAAAGTTGAATAAATTTATTTACAAATCGTTCTTTGAAATCACTATTACTTTAACAAATACTAGGAGATAGGACTGTCCCGACTTAACTCCATCTTCAATATTGCTCACCAATATCTCATCAATCTCGAGTAGGACTCGGAGTAGGACTCTTAATACACTTGGACGACAATTATAATTTTCCTTCTTCAATTGACAAGTAAATTCAAAATAATTAGCTCGTCAGACACACAAAGAATACAATAGACTTGATTTAAAAAATACAAAAGTGAATTAAAATGTAATTTCAAACCTTCAAGTAAAGTTTGCAGACTAAATTGAACGGATCCCGCCCTATGCGAATTTTAATGTTTGTATGGACTTTGACTCAATGACTTCATGCACACTACTTCTGTGAACTGTTGGATTTCCACGGAAATATTTTGGTTGTATAGGTACAGATCACATTACATATATGTTTACAAGTTTACAACCAATAATCATATTATAGACGCCGCAGCCATGTACGACTTATCTGGATGAGCTATGACAGTTATTACTTATTTTGATCTAGGTTAAGGTGAAGATGAGTGATAGTAAATACATAATATAGTTTCCGACTTTTTAATTTTACTATATGCTTTAAAATAAATAATATATAGTAGAGTATAAAACGATAAATGCATATTTAAAATATTATAATCCCATTGTTCTGTATTTCAACCAATATTATTTGCTAAATTTTATGTTTCAAAATAGGTTATTTGTTTTTAATTAAAGGCTAATATGGAATATATTATATACCACATACAATACAGTACATGATACGGCTGTAAATATTTAAGTTACATCTTTCTAACTATTTCCTGTTTTAACACGTTGAATAAAATCACTCGCTTACTTGGAAATTTATTTGGTATATTGCATTTAAGGCGTCGCAGGTAAGGTCCTGCACAGATCACAGATCGACCTGAAAATTTCAGGTCAGGTTCAGGTCAGGTCATGTTGATGTTCAACCCGACCTGATTGAAATGTTTCAGGTTCAGGAAAAATATTTTATCAAAAAATTGAGAAAGGATACGTGAAATCACAGGAATGGGTGTTGAGAAAAAGAGAACCATGATCAACCCGACTGGTTTGAATTTGAAATGGTGTTTAATTTTAATGAATATATTGACTCGTTTTCGTTTTAGTTGATAGAAATATAACCATGAAATGCTTGTAGAAATAAATTCACAAGCAAAATAAAATCGGAGCAGCGAATTAAAGTTGAATTTACAAATTCTGACACTGCAATAGGGAAGTTAATTAAACAATTAGACTAACCTGTAAGGTGAAGTCCGATTGTAATTTTATAAAAGGTGCTCCCTCCGAGTGGACCAT
>JAQFYT010002549.1:0-12629 GCA_034694925.1 Ceratophysella denticulata
GAGTTTACAAATTAGTTAATTGATGCCGGAAATTGAGATTAAATGCGTCAGTACTGACGCGTGGGCCGGCTAGTAATTAATAACGACTGTCGAAACGCAAATATGTACTTACACTTTCTTTTGGCATCAAAATCGTAAATCTAATATTGCCGTTGGTGATTCGGGATTGCAACTTTAATTTGGTATATAATCATATATATAATCAATTACATATTTGTGTTTTCTTCTTACATACCACGGCCGAATAAATCCTATGCACGTACGCGAGATTGTATCGTGTATTTATTGAAATCAATAGTGAGGATGAGGAATGCTCATACATACCCTATAAATACTTGCAGTATTAACTTGATTGTGCTACCTAGCATGCACCAAGATATTACGTCATATTACTCGTGTGCTAGAACGTCTGCCTGCTTAGACCATTCTTGAATCTTGAAGTGAAAGTGAAGCTTGGTCAAAACGATCGAACGGAACGAGACATCTACACCCGTATTCTGGCAATTGAATTTTGGTTTCATTGTTTAGGTAGTTTATGTAATACACGTGTAAATACCAAAAAATTTAAGACAAATTGTTAACTCCAGGAGAAATTTAATTAATAATTTATATATTTATATATATAGCCAGTAAACGGCAGTGTTCCCTTCCCGCAGCTCTATGTCTTTTGATCAAGGGCGGATACATACGGACTGAAATACCTTTTTATAGAATCAATATATTTCTGGCCTAATAAAAACAAGATTTGGACTAAATTTTTTGTCAAGTTTTGACCTAAATAAACGGCGTTTTCAGGTTAATCATTTGTTTTTTTTAATTAGTTACGTGATTTATGCTAAGAAAGGTTAGGTTAAGTGTATTCAGGTTGGGTTAGGTTTAAAAAGCTTAAAAAAGATGAAAAAGTCGTTTCTTGTCAAAATGTTTAGGCCAAAACTTGTTTTAATTAGGCCACTTAAATTGACACCCCTTTTTATACTGTTTCGGCATTTCAGAGTGTAAGGACCAAAATCCTTCCCTAATGTCAATATTTTTATCCCGTTTTCATGAATTAAATTCATAAAGAAATTTCTTAATTTCGCGTGATGTCAATGGAATATGTAATAACTTTCAAACTCAAATATATTCTTATTTGCTTGTAAGGTTACGGCAGTTTTAACGTTTTAGAATTTCGAAATTATTCATGCGCTAAATTTTAAATTGTGTATTCTGTAATGTTATTTATTTTTTGCGCAGCATTCAATGCATTGCAGAATTTGCCATGTATGTAGAAGTAAATGAACATGAACATTTGTGGTTAAAGAAAAAAAGATATTTAGGAAATCTTCAGTTTTTGGCCACCTCCTTGTAGAATTCCTAGATTCGCCCCTGTCGTTGATTCGTTGATGTTGATGATGACAATACATAGACTTTCTATAAGGTATTGCTCGTAGCGCCGGTCGGTCAGAGCAAAGTCCATAACAACAAACCTCAACCAATTTTTCCACATGATATGGATTACCAATTACGCATTTCGTGAAATTCGTTTGATGAAGAAGTTGTTGGTGAGGTAGCCAGGATTCCGATTGAATTACCCATCTTGATGGCAATACTAAATTCTATGGGGGAGCAAAAGTCTTGATCTGTTTTCACTCACCAAGTTATTCCAATACAAAATGCATTGCACAAACTTGAACATATACCAAGCTTTTCACGCTTTATATTATAATACTTATTTTCACATATATCGTGTAATGTCTCAAAGCGCGAGTAAATATAAACTAACCAAGCTAAAAGAACAATGACCTCGAAATATGTTACTTGTTAGTCACACCTACCACATAGTACAGTCAGCAGTATTAGGTTGTTCTTTTAAATAAACCTGCAATGCAGTTTCTTTTACTACTGTGACACTTTTATTACCGTAATAAATATCAGGTGGTATGTTGATTTGATATTATTTTCTAGTGCCTAACTGTCGTACATGATGTCATTGCTTACAATGACCATGTCGTGCTCGTGTTTATTGTGTCTGAGTAATTGTTGTAACGTATTAGTCTTCCAGGATTTAGGTGGAGGCGTATAGATCCGAGAGCTTGCAGTCAATATACTTTCGAAGTGGTCTTTTAACGTAAAAAATATGTTATTTTATTACTACTTTGGGTCCGCATTATTTTAACAAACTCCCATATTTTTCCAAATCGATTAAGGTATTTAAATCTTCAGCACGGCGTGTCATGATCGGCTATCGGCTTCAATATTTTTCAATTATTTACCTAGGTATTTAACAACTCAAGGATATTCAAGTAATTACTTGCATAAGTATAGTATAGGTAAAATTCTGAGGAATAATTCTAAACAAATAAAAATATAATGACCGACTCATTCAAGCTATGAAATGAACGAAGAAGAGCTTCATGGTTCATGGTGCATGCGACGTGCGACTGTCCTCGATATTTACTAATCAAATTCTAGACAATGGAAAAATTGGACGCTTAATGACTGAATGGGTTATTATATAAGGAATTAGACGGGGCATTAGTGTTTTCTATTAAACCTTCTCGTCACACTTCAAGCTAACGAGCAGTTGGGGATAAACAATTAGAAAGTTCCTGCTGAGCATCCATCCCTGCCTCGCAGAACCCGACAAACAACGGCCTAACTGCTAAATCCTTTGTTCTATTCTTCGACTCATCAGAAACCTTTAGTGAAACTCAATTACCTTGCCCAGAACAAGCGTAAGGATTTAATTCAGCTCTAATCTATAATTTTGGTGTTTGTGTGACTTTCCAACTGTACAAGTCAAGGTAAGTATTACATACATTTCCAGAAATACTCAGTTAAACATACCAGTTTCCGCCCTATATATTCCTGACCCAGAACTCTAATTAAAAGGACATTTACTAATTTCTGTTTTCACGAAATTGTAGATGAGAATCTCCATATGGACAGTCCTGATAACTGTCCTCTTTCCAGTAATCGGTTTCACATCTGGACGCCCACAAAACGACGGATCGAAATGTCCCAATGTTTCTTGCTCTCCACCCATTCCTGGAGCCCAGTGCAGGGCAAGCTACGAACGGGATGACGGATGCTGCCCGGTTTGGTACTGCACTCAAAATGGGGCCACATCAACTATTTATGGTTTGAATTTCAATTTATATACCTTTGTGCTATGATTGAATGTTTTGGCGCAAGCGAAGCCAAATTGATGTGTAAAATATTGCATGCAGGAAAAAGTACTGGAAGCTCAAGCTCTTCGTATTCTAGCAGCAGTAGCAGCTTCAGCAGCAACAACAACCAACCTGGTAACGGGAATACGCCTTCCTTTGGAGGGTTCACATTTCAGCTACCAAATTTTGGAAACCTTTTTGGATAGTAGTTCGAAAACCATCAAGATGACTACATTTCAAAATGTGTTTCGCGAATTATCAAACAATATTATACAATAAACACCAATGCGACGTCTATATAAATACACATTCTTACCGTTTATTTGACAAATTCCAAGAAGTCCAATTCAATAAAGTAAATAGTTCGGCTTTCGTCATGAAGGCATGACGCAAAAGAAGACGCGGCACCAGTAACCACCAACCACCCTATGATAAATTGTGATACACGCCGCCTTGCCCCCATTGACCTCCAGCAGAACCGTAAATAACTCAAATGTCCCCTTTCTATGTTAGCTATTTATGCAGCGGGACTGGCTCAGGACACTGGAGCGGAATGATGATTGAGGTGACTTTTTAGGGTGCCCAGCGTATATGGAGATGGATAGTGCGAAATAGGTCTAATACCCAATTATTCGATCTGATCGCTAGGTCGCTGCTGCTGGAAGAAGTATTGCCCTTGTCTCCTACTGCGTCTCGGATTGGTTATGGAAAGTAAATACCACAACCAACGCTCTCCGCCAAGAGCATACAATACATACCTCTTTTCAAAACTCGAATTCATGGATATTCCATCTGGGAAAGCAGGAATTTGCGTAATGGAATGGGTTAAAGCAAAGGCACATTATGGAACCAGGAGGCGTCGCCAGCATTTGATTTCGGGGGAGGAGGAGGAGGCTAGTGTTTAGACTTTAGATAGTTTTAGACATGACAACCAAAAATTTTCGAATGATAAAAATTCGATGCAAATTGTCGAATTTTTTTTTAAACTACTTTATTGTTGAAAGTTGAGTGGATGCTTGCCCCAATATGTAGCGTGCAGCCGTATAAAGCCCGTACTATATTTAATATTTCCGTTATGTCGTTTGGTACACGTGCTGTTTCTGAACCAGTTGACATCTTGCAATTTTCATGTTTCTTCGTGATTATCATGCATTTTTCTTGCGTTGAGATGATATTTGCTTAACATGTTGGTAGGCATTAGCAGTCAATTTCGTTGAATCGAATGATTTACTGTTATTAGCACCTTCTCTTCTTGAGGGTTTAATTGACGCCAGATTCGGGAGACTTCGGCACGCAAACTTATTCCTTTCGTTATTGAGAATCCTGAGGGATGCTGTAGATTGTCTGGAAGTTGGACTCTCATCAGTGTCGTGCCATGCAACAATCCCTAAGAAAGATTAGATTATAATCAAGATCCGCAATACAAGAATCTCATTCGCAATTCCGTTGATAAACTCAGAAATTATTAAGCTTTACCGCGGTCAGGTTGAGGCAGGCTTCCTAGATCTCCTCGATCACATTCAGTTGATAGCATATCCCCAAGTGGTATCTGTTTGGATTTGGACTGCCGTGTGAGATAGTTCTGTTTAATATTTTGCTTCCCATTCCCTGTTCGTGTGTTCAGTGGATTAATGCTGTTGTAATTAGAATATCTTTTTCGGCGGATGGGACTTCTACCGCGACTTCTGTTTCGCCTGCTCGATTCAGGATCCTCATTCGAAGAAGATTGTCCAAAAACTAAAAACAAAACAGCACATTTCTCTCTGAGTTATTTTTAATTTTATGATTGACGAAAAGTTAAGGACAGAACACAAGACGGAATGTACTTTGAGCCACTGTCATTAGATGAGACAATGTCCGTTGTGATTGTGATTGTGACGCTGTTATTGGAACTGGGGAACTCCCAGCAGAAAAATAGTCGGAATTGGTTTCCTCCCACCAATTAACGTCGTCAGTTCTTCGGTCTAGTTGTTCGGATTCAGACTCGATGTTCCTTTTCGGTTGAACGACCTCGCTCTGTTCCACATTAGCCGAAAATTTACTCGTAGGAGTAATAATGTTGTTATTCTCATCATCAATCTTCAGAACATTCTGCAGGTTTTCCTCTCGCTTGGAATGATCTACAACTGCAGTGAAATCATGTAAATCATGTAATCAAAGGCATGTACAAGCGTGGAATCATTTCAATGGTATTTGAAATGATTAAGAAAGAAATACATACTAGAAATATTTCGATAGAAATCCATGAATTTCATAGTTTCATATACATACGATGACACCACATCCAGAACGTCGTTTAGCATCGGTACATTAAGGTACAAGGTAGCAAGGTAAATATTGGTAGATTTATGCAGTACATATATGTATTGGGGTTTACCGTCGTTGGTACTAATTTTTAAGGGTTCCCACGCCCATTCTTCACCCGATTCCGCATTACTTTTGTACCAGTCCATTGATATGTCTTCCGGGCTTGATGACTCCCTTCTTGCGGGTACTGTGTACGGATTAACAGCAACGAGCGGCTGCGGCTGCTGCAAACTTTTCGGTTTGGTATTTTCATTTATTGATCCTTCCCCTTTTCCTTCATCTTCTACAGAAAAATATACTACTACATATGTAAATATTTGGTTTGTGTTGTTGTTTGGTCAGAAAATCAATTGACCTGAGATGAATTTATTATGCTGGTCTAAGTTAAAATTCCAACGAGTTGCGATCTGGAAACCTAAGTAAACTATGTATATCAATGTGTGTCTCTTGACCTGGTTTGAAAGAAATTTCGCACGCATCGAATTTAAGCAAGTTTTTCTTTGAATTGGATTTTAAAATTAAAACGGGAATCATTGCTAATTGGGTTTAGGGTTTAGATTGTAACCTAATAAAATAAAACTGAACCCGTTATACGACGGCATTATATGTAGGTTCACTATCTAATTTTGGTATTATTTTCGAATGAACGCGTTTATGTTACGGTTTGTATAGGTAAGTACATAAACCTTGGAATATGGTTATAACTGAAGCGGTTCGTATTATATATTGTTTATACCGAATTATGGGGAAAAGGAAAAGTCGGATTAATCAAGCATATAGCTAAAAACGCAAATACATTATGACTTCTGAAGCTAAGATATTCACGGTTAGATTGCGCATGCATCAATTGAATAGTTCACCATCTTCCTTTTGATATTCATTTCCTGATGAACACCATCAAAGTGTTTCATATCCGGTTGCCCATTTGCATGTGTGTTCATGCGATTTTCGGAGTTATTAAATATATAACTTCGGTTGATTAGGTTAGGCTGCAGACGGTCTAATTTTAGCGAGATTATATTGGAATCGGAAACAAACCAAACCTGAAACCTGAATGTTTTGAACCAGTTCGAGCTGTATAACTTTTTGTGGGTTAGGTTAGGTTACAATGGGCGTAAAAATAAGCGTGTGAAAGATTTGAACTATGCGGATGGACAAATTCCGTAAGCGTATGGGATATAGTCTCATAAGTAGTATTCCAAATATTTCACACAGTTATTTTTCAGCCCATTGTAACCTAACCTAACCCACAAAAAGTTATACAGCTCGAAATAGCGCGTAGCAAACCGATTACGACTAACGAAACTTGGAATGGAGACTACATGCTGCCCCACACACACACACACGCAGGAAATTCAAGTACCCAGTTGTATTGTGAATGCAATGCATAATGCATTGTGAGTGTAATGACAATATTTTACCTTTCTCATTCCTGATTAGATCGTCAGTTGCGGCGGTGAACTTCTTATTTTGAATTTGAATTCGTGTAGGTCGTGGAACATCTCCAGCTCCATCGTCATAATCGTAAAACAGAGTTTCTGTGTCACTGGCACTGCTGCTGGAGCTGGAAGCGGAGTACTGGACCCACATTAGCGAAGGTGCACGAGTTTCTGGGGGCGGCGGCGGTTTAATGCCATATGACTCCCCATCAGTATCAGGTCCTGCTGTCATTCGTCCGGAAGTCGAGATCCCTGAACTCTCGGTTCTACTGTGAACTAATGGTGTAGATCTGCGTGATTGAACTGTTCCTGGTGGGGTCAAGTTAGCAGAATCCGCTCGCACAACAACATAAGCATCTGTCGTAAGTCTTGTTCTTGGCGGAGAGTCAAAGTATTCGATAAGAGCATTGGGCATATCATCTCCAAAATCCAGACACCCATTTGGATATCGCTCCAAACAATTTTCCACAATGGAGTGCACGAATGAAAATGTTTCTGGCTTCACAACTTCAGCATTTATTATCCGTATAAGCTTTGTCGCGTAATTTTCACAAACGAGTTCGGCTTCCCTGAATGAGAATTCCTTAATTCTCTTCGTGTACTTTGGAGTAACAAGTTCAATTTCTGGATGAAAGGCATAGCTGCTCCTGGAACCCATATCGGCTCTAATCTTGTTGTGCAAGTCTTTGGGGTTACTGTTTTCTAGAACGGTTGATTCGGTTAAATAAATGCCAAGTAGTACGGGGTAGAACAACGACTCGAAATTCAAGGCATCACAGGGATCGTAGGGAAAGTTTTCAATGACAAATCCCTTTGTTGGAATACTTTCAATCATCGCAAATTTGAGCAAATCCAAAATTTGTTCTCGGCTGAATGCTTCTCCCATCTTGAATTTAATCCTATTTGTATGTTGATTCGTAATTTTTCGTCCCGATATATCTTCACGGTTTTCACAGCCGTGGCTTTGCTTGTATAGTGTTTTGGAGAGACCAAGTCGTTGAGATATCTTCAGTTCTACGTCCACAGATTTTTTGAGCCTGTAATTTACTAGTGGGCACTTCCTAGGTTTTCGACTCAAGCGATCTGTTTGAGTCGTTGCATTCCGCGTACCTTCATCTCGTTCTTTCCATTTCATAAGTTGTTCATCGAGAGAGAGATATGTGAACCCCAATCCCTCAGCCAGTGTTCGGCAGTACTGTCGCCTCAAGTGAACTATGCGCCTTGTCGGGAGTCCTATTACCCATATAACTGGTAATTGCCACTGTCGTAAGAAGTCTATCAGAGGATCTAAAACTCGGCGTGCCGCATCAGGTCGTTTTAATGGAAGCCCCTTCTTCTGCTTGTAAAATCGTGGAATAACGACTTTCTTGGCTAATTCAATAAAATGTTGCATGCATTAGAGAATAGTTTGTAAATTCGAATGAATAAGTAAAATACATGGAGTTCCATTTGAAGTTCTATGTCCTATCAGAGACGTTTCATTTTTATTGGATTCATTAGTGCTTAACACTTAACTTGTGTCCATCCAATTGATAAGATAATAGAGTTTATGGATTTTGAGACAAAAGACAGTAGTGATAATGATGCTTAAGGCACGAAATTATGGGTTATAAAGGAAATTTCAGACTCGGTGCACGTAGCTTCATTATTGGTCTGTTTCATCAGATTGTGGAGGGTCACACGCGTTTTCTTGTGGAACACACTGAGGCGTATTGAAAGCATCACAGACTCCTTGGGCCTCTCCTGCAGGACATGGAACTTCATGGGTGACCATAATCATATTACGTGGCTTATTGTATTCCTGGGGATTCCGAGCCATGTCGACGCAGGCACATGGAATCTTTTCTTCCCAGATGCAGGTTCGGTAGTCTCCCCATGGAGAAGTGCATCCATTCCGCGGGATGTGCGGATACAAGTGTCCGTTGTCATAGGCAATGAAGTTCGTGGGGCATCTTTTCACAGGGCCAGGGCATTTTCCAGGGTAGTCATTAGTGGTCATCCTCCAGTTCCGAAGATGCTTCGGCTTGAATGGCTCATTAAACTAAGTGTGCACAGAAACGAACGAAAAATAATTAGCCCCTGTCCTGTCAATCCGAAGCACCATTCTGCGTTTATTCATATTAATGATGAGGACAAAATTTACTGACCTGGTGTGCATAATAGTTGACGGACATTTTCGTTCACGATTGTGTTTATTTTTAAAAAATGAAAAAAGAGAAATGGATTTTTAAAAAAAAATGTTACTGTGCTTGCACTTGGATAAAGAACAGACAAATATTTTTCGAGAATGAAAACACGACTTTCTAATTCCCAGCTCTCCAAAAACCTCGCCTTGGCTGTTTGTAAGAGTTGTTTGGGTTTAGCAAATTATTTGCTTTATGGATAAATGTATTTTGGTCACCATGATAACATTTTGCATTTATTTAATCAAACTCAATTTAATTTCATGTCACAGCACAACTCAACAAGATGGGGAAGGTTACTTTCTGGGGTTACCCAAATCCTGTGGACCATAAATACTCCATTGCACATAAATACAAATACGTGAAACACTTTGTGGGATCGGAGACGGAGAAACGCGAGGTTTACGTAAAAATTCCGAATGTTGAGTGTATGAAGAAAATTATAGAAGCTCGAAAGCTAATGAGCATGGACTTTGTGTTCAGAGAAAGGAAGGCCTATCCAGCGATGACTAATTGGGCAGATTTTTATCAAACATATAAACAAATGAGGAAAGCAGGGATCTCAAAAAAGTTTAATCTTGTCAGAACAAAACGCTTCATTAATGAAACCAAGGACTTTAACCGGTACATGTCTTTGTCCATGGCCATAACCGACCCGGAAAAAGGCAATGACCAAGACCTTATATCCAATTTGAACTCCAAACCTGCGGACTATGATGCTTCAGGAAATTGCGAAAACCAAGGACAAGAAGAAGTTATAATCAGAGATTCAACACAGAAGAACTTCTCTGGATATCCAGATCCACATTCGTCAGCTCTACCAGTGCCATCAGTCCTATCACAACCTGCGGACAAGATTCCAGGATACAATTTAACTCATTTTAAGGAAGAAGACAGTTCACGTTCCTCCTCCAAACCTGATGATACTCTGAAACAACAGCTGAATTTAGTGGTAAGTAATTCGGAGTATATGTACATGTCCGTCTGTAATCTAAAATAATGAATGAGTCAAGCAGAGTGCGTTGCGTTCACGCAATGGTCAATCGTGCCTCCCGAATGGTATGCACAGCTCTTGATCCTGATCAGTTAAGGTATTCTGCAGGAAAATTAGGACCGCAGTTGACGCTTTGAAAGGCTGCAGGTAATGAAGAAGTATGTGGTGGTATTTGAGAGGCACCCAGCAGCGCCAGCTCACCATACAATACTGTACCTTTGGATGTTAATATACATAGAAGATTTCGTATTTGCTAGATACCATTTGATATTCATTTATTTTCACTGAAGCGGATAGGATATTGCTGTTTTAGCACAATTTGAATTTCTCTTTCGTTCCGATTTGTAGTGTTTCAAGTAGTGACTTGTTTATTGTGTATAGCTAAGTATGAGCTGGATTTGCAGAGATTCGAGTGTGATATTATGTAATTCCTGGTTTTCGGTAGAGTCGTACTTCGTTAGTAGTCAATGTTGCAAGTTGATTTGATGCGCATTTCAGCCCGTCGCGCGATGCAGGCTGCAATGCTTTCCTGCAACCCAATATTTTTTATTCTATTTCAATCTTAGGCGAAAATCAGGAAATTCCGTCAATCGAATGAAGTATCTGAAATACTTCTAAGCAATCGACTTGCATCTCAAGATTCTTCAGGTAAGGCCACAAGCCACAAGTACTGATTTTGCGGTAATTGAAGAATTGATAGGTGTTGTTCGGGTCAAAGCAATAGGCTAGGTACTTTGCGAACAATATGCGAATTGTATCCTTGTTTTTCGAATATTTTCTGAATTTTGTACTACAATATCAACAGAAGCCGGAATCTTTCGCACATCGTACAACATTTTTGTAGATTCCATACGAGCTGGAGTTTACTCCCACGACTGGAGTTTAGTGTCAAAATCGGTGGCAGGATTGTCACGGGAATTAATGAAAGGACAAGCACGACAATGGATTTTATGGAATGTAAGAATATTTAAGTGTCATGCACAGAGTTTCCTCGTTGGTTTCAGGTATGTTGAATGTTTGTTTGTATTCGCCCCGCCGTTATAGGATAGGGTAGTGTCTGTGTCTCGATTTTTCTGGACCCTCTGCACAATCATAGTCCGAAAACCCTATAAACGTAGAGGGACGAACCCCCGAAAATTCTTGCACCCAAGTAAAAGTGCCCCGTTTTCAATAAAAATTGCAATCAAAACGAAAAATCAGGGGATAAGTATACACCCCCATTAGTTGGACAAGGTGTGGCATGTGTGTGTGTGGACAGTGCATGTGCACTGTCCAGAATTAAGCTTTACAAAAATTATTACTCTCGTGTCGTTACCAAAAAAACAGAGATTGATAATCAGTAGTCCCAATTTGGGCGTTTCCAGTGCATTAGAGCAATTACATAGTACTATCCTAGGAAGACGCGACGAAAGAAACAATCAACGTAACCTGGTTGGTGTAAGGAATGGCCTATTTAGTTTTCCTCGTACAATATACAAGTTACTGAATAACATACAGGGTGGCTTCCTGGCTTTGATTAATATATACAAGAACGAGATTTCTGGAGTTGTGGACTTCGCGTCGTAAGAATTCAGAAAATATATTTTCTGCTTGATATATTTTTCTTCATGCAGTATATCTAGTTTATATTGTTCGCTAATGTAAGTACAAGTGAATAATTTGCCATTTCAATTTTGGATTTATTAGATGTGTACGAGATATAATGCAGTCATATCCTCCAAGGCTGAAAATTGAAGTTGGAACATGGCTGACTCAGAAGGGATATTTTGCAAATGCTGCGTTCCTAATGCAGGTACGTTCCCTTGTTTGGGAACTCAATCCTACCTCTTTATTTTCCCAGTTTTTTACTCTTTTTGGAGCTTCTGTTTTTTGAAAACCGTGGTATGGATAGTGAAGGCCTGTGTCAGTTATTATTTACGGTATTGAGCACGATTTTCGGGAGTAAAACCTAATAGGGGTGCAAGTGGAAAAGGTTTTTGTATCCCTATTCCTGTTGAATATCTTGGCGGGTACAATGCTCATCGCCATCGCCATATTCTGGCAGCTAAGCTGAAATTGTTTTCACCGTTTAAGTATAAGAAACCCGTTGCTTATAAATCCATAAAGATTGCTTATGGATTTAAAGCTATGAATTTATATATATGCATATTGAATTACAGACAGATGAAAGCAAGTACAAATCCACATGGAACTTCGAGCGAACGAAATTCAAGAACCCTAAACGGTTTGGCATAGATTATATTGTGGCTTTGTTTGATGCCGTGAATCAATATTCCTGCTATAAAAGAGACATGCAGAGTGGGATCCAATTCTCGTCAGGTTCGTCCAAATTGAAATACTTTTGCTGTCGCTGTCAATTGTTCCGTGGTGGGAAATATTTTAATCAATAGGCAGGCAGTCCTATTCGTGAAAAGTA
The DNA here is from genome assembly GCA_034694925.1 of Ceratophysella denticulata. Classification (NCBI taxonomy): domain Eukaryota; kingdom Metazoa; phylum Arthropoda; class Collembola; order Poduromorpha; family Hypogastruridae; genus Ceratophysella; species Ceratophysella denticulata. The sequence continues at coordinate 12,489 of JAQFYT010002549.1, forward strand.
GTTAATATGTTATAGACCAAACCGTTCGATTTCTATGTCACACCCGTGTGTTCCCGACGCAAACATTACCTGCCTTTACCGGACCGGAGGAATTTTCCTCCATACCAATTTTGCCCCATGTCACCCGGACTGGAGGTAAAT
>JAQFYT010002550.1:0-12626 GCA_034694925.1 Ceratophysella denticulata
GAAGCAAAAAGTGTGACATACGGACAGACAGACGGAAAGTTCAATCACATATAGCCCGACATAGTCGGTCTAATAACGACTTTGCACTAAATGCAGTACACCATGAAATGAAATGTGTCTTGGACGAATGAAACACTAGACCAGCCCGTCAGGGAGCTCAGCACTTCTCAAAATACTCATTTACGCAATAATTGACATTGGACCTCAATCGTGAAAGCTGTCATCATGAAATTACTCAGGAGTGATTCAAGTCACGTTTTCTGCTATTTTCCAAGCTAATAAACGTTGGTCCAACAAAACTTGTAACAAATTGGATTTCCCGTGTGTCGCTGCGTGCTGTGCAGGGAGAACATGCTGAAAATCGATACTTACATCTAACAAAGTTCATCTGTAATCCACATGGTAGAACACACCATCGAGCTATCATTCACCCAATTTTATTTTTATTAGTTAACCGCTAACCCTTTGATCAATAACTTACCAAAGTATAATTACCATAAAAAGTTGTCTTAATCGAAGCATTACGTACCGTTTTGAATCAAAACAACAACATTTCCCATGAATCATGTTTGACTCACTTTTGTACTCCAGTACAGATTATAAAAAATAAAGCCATCCATCCCGTTAAATCAGAAAATTCCCACATGCTGTTTTCCACAAGTAACATGTACTTATTTGTTATTTACACAAAAGGTAACCGTACCTTTGAGTAACTTACGAGTACAAAGTACAAAAGCCAACTGTACACTACAAAGCAGCAGCAGCCCAAAGGAACCGGTTCTTCCCTTGATATGATGGAATTGACAGAGCAAATAAAATCAAGTTCTACGCTACGTCAATCGATATATGAGATAGTAAGAACAGAGTAAACAGTATTATGCAGTTCCATCCAAGACCTCCGCAGGATCCGGTCTAACAAGGAGCATTCGATTCTAGAGTTCAGCGAACATCCCATGGCAAGATCAGAAAAGGCAAAAATACGAAAACAATAGATAGCTCAACCAGCAATCGGATCATATACCTACATACCTACCTACACCTATAGATTGTGTACGTACAACCGTAAGATTACAGCACAGTAATACTGAACTGAACTGAACCTAGGCTTACTCCAATCTACCCTTTGATATCCAAACAATACCCGAGGACTTTTAGGAAAAGCCGAGGCCAGGACCACAAATGGCAATAAGTCAGGCCGAAAATTGCAAAGTTTGAGCAAAGATTGCTTTGGGGAACAGAGAAGAACAAAGAGAAGAGCTCTTCTAACCCCAAACACACTAATAAGTTGGGACTGCTACAAAACAAAGTCATTCATAAGTTAAGCGTGTCCATAGACTCAAGGAGTCGTCCTACACAACTAATTTCCAACAACTAACACATAACTTTGTTACAAAACAAAGCACAAAGTTAACTACGGATACTAGCAAAAAGCTTTGGAAACTTAGCAGGAGAGCGCGAGCAAATGATCAGACTTTGGCAAGACTTTCTTAATCATTAGCCCGAGTATATGGAGACGCGGTACTGGTATATATCTGTAGTGTGCAATGCGCGATCGTGAGGTCGCATACATTTTTCCTATCTAACCGTTACCATGGTATTAATTGAGCTTAAGCTACGTTAGAATGCCGTATGCGATCTCGGGTTCGCATAAAATATTTCAGCAGCGGAAACTCACGGCAAGCTAGATTCCCCTCAATTCACTCATCCCGAAAGTACCAACAAATTAGTTTTGTCCACACAATCTATAACGCTAGCGACACGGCGAATAATAAATTAAATACACACTCAAGCCCGTGCCACTCCCCTCACATAAATTCGTAATCTTAACAACTTAGATTATAACGCTGTAGCTTTAATCATATTTTACAATACTTTCTCTCGTAAAATTATCACCTATGTATATCCTAATTACCTCACACTACTGTATGTACGTAGTAATAGAAATAAAACAACTGGTATGCCAATCAAAAGCATCATTCGGCATTGGTAACAGAATTACAGATGTGAATATGAATATGCACAATGCCATGTATCACTTCACTGTACTTATACTCGAAGGCAATGGATTGGCTTAGTGTGGCGTGCCCGTGCCATACGCCCTGATATGATATATGGATTCCATTGCATACATAGGTTTATTACTATGTTTTCCAATCATTATTATATGATAAGTGGGTCTATTAAATCATGAAGGTCAAATATCTGCTCGATGGCACGTGAACTAAGCACTGACCGTGGATATGATAGTTGGCCCTGAATCGGATTCCCAGGGCACGGGTGCATCATTTTCTTATCAATCGAGTCTGGTAATGCAAATTGCAATTACTGTCTGCCATACATGAACTTTTGTGAAGCCTTTGGCTATAGTAATATAACTAGCGAGCGTGTCTTTGTACCAAAACCGAGTTTTTGTGGCGACGCGGTCGAGGACAAGCTAGCAGCATTCCAAGTTGGCGTTAGCGATATATCTACTACTTTTTACTTACGTATGCAAAACACACTGGGATTCTTTGATCCTATGTAGTCCTAGGTTATTGCTGGGAAATTCCCACAGAATATCTCGCATTTCAATCATCTCAATATCACGGTAAGATAAACACTATTCCAATCCAAACATTAAAAAGAAACACATTTCCCAGACACTATTATTGCTTTGAGTCGAAATCCTTTCCAGACTGCTACCGCTGCGCTGCTACTTCGGCATTGGCTGCTACTTCGACATCGGCAGCGGCTTGGAATTACTCTGGCAGCTCTGCTGTGGTGCGTTATAGTAGTAACAAGAACGTCTATTCAACGCAAAAGCTATTATTGCATAAGTATGGTGAGAAATCGATTTTGAGAATATTCAAGTAGCACGTAATACCTTTATTCATCCAGATTATCCTCAACCACAATGTAAATCCATTGTGAGGTCAGTTACTCAAGAGGAATAGCATAGAGCATGATAGAATCCAAACCGAAAATCGCATTTTGTGGCTTTTTCTACACAACCTTGGAACTCTATTTGCTTATGAAATGAGGTTCCTCGTGTTCACAGTAAATAGCTGTACAGTATTATTTCCCTCAGCATTATAGGATAGTGAAATCCTAACGCCTGTAAACAGAATTGTTAGGAAATGTGATAAAAGGTATATTAGACGCCAGAACAGATCTAATACAGCAATTCTCAATTTGGCTCCGAATTTCCTGAACCTTCAAACCACAAATCTCCGAGCCTGACTTCCTTTACCACATCTTTACGCTACACGTGCGCTCTCAAGTCCAGGTATATCTATACAAGAAAATTCGGAGAACTCAGAGTATCTATATGAACCAAAACAACATTAACATATTAGGTAACGCGAAGTTGACTGCACGACATGGTCTTCCACGTTTCCATACAGGAATATATACTCACATTTTCTCACAGATCTTGGCTCGTCAAACATTTAAATTCCTCAAACTTCACTTCCGACTTACTGAAGCTGAAATACATAGTAGGTATCCCATTTGCTTTTGACTCCAAAAGTCTCAAAAATATGTGAGAGTTCCAGAACATTCAAACATCAAAGACATGAAGCATAAGAAATTGAAATATATTTTATGTGAAAAGTTTAGCACATTTACAACTAAAGAGGGGAGTATGTGCCTGACCCGCTTATTTCATCATAAATATATGTGAGGAATTTGAAACAAAAGCCCCCCAAGCCCCCAAATCCTCATCTCTTTCCTAGACTCTGGTCCTGAAAATAAAAAGGATCATAAACAATGACAAGGAGAGGCATTATCTTCCTACCTTTTCTTGGGCCTGGATTTTAAGTTGTCAGAAAGCCTAAGCTGCTCTGTCTCCTCAAGAACTACGAAAAAAAGTAATACTTCCCAGTAGACCAGATATTTCTTTCGTTTTACTCCAAGGCTCATTTTTTCAAAGCTACAGTTTCTTTATACCTTTCTATCTACTTCTTCGCATTTGGTCAATTGGGTACACGCATACAGACAGGCCAATTCCATGGCTGTTTAGAGCAACTGAAATTTCGTCAATTTAAAAAAATCTATTGATCGAAAATATCGGGTCGAAATTCGGAATAGAAGCGTGATGCGTATTTCTCACATACAGTTCCATTGGACTAGAATCATGATGATCCTGTTTACCACGGCACGTATACATATACTCTGTCTGGACCCTTGTTCAGAATTTCCAGTCAAACCGAGTACATACTTCTTGGAAATAATTATGCTACAAAATCAAAATAATGTGTTTGGCTTGACAAGCAAAACTGACATTTACTGACAACAAGCAGTTCATTACGTATACAAGCTTGTATTTATACAATATATACTAGAATATATTTTACAATACATCAGCGTATTTTTAAGTTCGCCTTTGTTTGGCGGTTTCATGAAAACCGAAACCGAGCGAGCAGTGAGCAGGTCCTTTTACTTGATCCGACGCTACAACGGCGCTATCCTAAAGTTTGCTCTCATTAAAATACGTACAACTATATGGTAACTTTAGGGCTCTTCATCATTACGATGAATCACTTAGGATAGGATTCCAAGTTCCAATTACAACCCACTTGTTAGTGTTAGAGAGAGGACGATGAATGATGAATATTTAGGTACTTAAAGCGATTTTGTAGTTTCGAAATACCTCTAAATTCTAAATACCACCGTTACCACATAGCTTTGATGTTACTTTTCAGTTTCACTACGAGATTTTATGACGAACTCAAACAGAATCATTTCGTTCTCTGTCAACTTCACTTTCCCCCATCTCTCTGCAGCGGTCAGGCTCGAGAGCTCCTTCAATTTATTACGTGACACTTACGCAGATACGCAGTACTGGTTACATTACATAAGATTTAACTTTACTAGAGTTTGAATAAATCTTCAAAGGCATGTATGCTAGGAGTAATGACTTTACTAGCTGATAGCAATCTTAATCATTAATCACACGTTGAGGTAGTTGTGCTCAGTTACCCAGCATACGCAATAATGCATTACAAGTTACAAGCTATTATATGCAGGCAGAGGCAGTGTAAAACGCTAAAAAAACTACCTTTGGTATGCATTTAACTGCAGCAGTAAATTAGCCAAAGTACGTTCACCGTTGGAACGGAAAGTATCAAACAGATTTAATAGAAATTGATACCTACACCCTACCAACTTCGATGTTCTTTTATTTAAATATAATTCTTAGAACAATTCCTGAGCTCGAAGCGCGATCATCCATCCGTATCTGACATTCTCTCGCCTCATACTAATCATCTATGCTCTTGTAACCATTTAAGAACAATAGCACTGTTGTTTTATACACAAAGATCCTTGAACCCAATCGAAAAGGAATTAATGACTCTTATTTTACCTGTTTTCAAATTACAATCCGTATGCTTAAATAATACGTGTAATCTCATACTGCGCTAAAAGCTTAAAATCATCATATAATTTCTACCTTGTGGCATTACTACGTCAGAAGAGCCATGTTGACATTCAAATTGAAAATTAATAGGCTTAGCTGCTAGAGGCTCTTCATACTCAAATTGATGATCAACTTCAACTCTATAATATTCACAGCACGCCAGTCTCGTAAACAGCTAGGTTGTGAGCTGGAGCTAGGTGGAGTGGTGCTTGGAAAAGCGCTGGAATGGCGTTTATTGACAATGAAAATACTAGAATATTCAATCAGATTTTCACAACGAGACGCACACTTTCCGAACAAAGTATGCCCACGTACAATGGTTTTCTAACGACTCTTCCCCTGAATAAGGTATGAAGCCAAAGAACAAACACTGTTTAGTTTGTAACAGTCACAGTGACAGTTGCGTGCATAATTTATAGGATACATTGTTATACTACCCTGGACTGAGACTGAACACTTGAATATATCTAAGAAAGCAAGAATTTGTTTACAATTGAATGAAAGACAACTTACTCCCTACTCAAAGGGCCAGGTTACGAGAGATTCAACTAGGTAGGTAGACAGGCTTCTACTGTTGAATGACCTTCGAGATGGTATTCAGATTCAAATTTATTCGACTATATACTCGAAAACAATTTTTTTACAATATAGAAATGCATAGAGATTTGATTTACCACGTGTCGCGTGTATCTGTGGCCCAATCCTTGTCAACAAGAACCAGAGTCAATTTATTTAAATCTAATACAGTTTACAATACAAGTATGCAGTACGTTGAGACGAATCTCATCTCAAATCATATGTAGGTATGTAGTTGTATCGTATATGAATATGAATCTTGTTTTTTGTCATCCGTCATTATAATGCAACCTGCTATTTCAACTACAATGTGCAAAAACTTCATAATGATAGTTATAAATAGAATGAACGGAGACAGGTTGTTAAACCAAGGTCTTGTAACCACAACTCGCATTCAAAACTCGAATAATAGATTAAGTAATAATTGGACACTAATAACGAGCACAAATAAGGATGAGCAGACGAAATTCAAAAATAACAATCGTGTCCAATCGTGAGCATAACTTGGATGGAACAGGAGTTAATGAATTATGACCAGCAAATTCACAGGTGCGCTTCACTTGGTCTTGGTACCTACCAGTACCTAACCTACTTACTTATTAGTGATTCGCATGTTTCCTAAAGCGTACATACATACACTAAACTACAGCTCCAACCTACGCGACGCGGTTTAAAAAAAATAAGGCATGATTATGATGAACACGAACATCATAAAAACTACAACCATACTTGGCCAACAGGCATATTGTTTAGTTTTCTAGCTTTTGTATTTTTACCAAGTATTTTCGTTATTTGGCGATACTTAATATTAACGTAGGCCTTTGTAGGAATCAAGTATTACAAATGAAGGCGTTGTTACATCAACATCAAGACAAGGATACGGAAATGGCAACTGCTATTTAGCTAGAATTACATCCAGGCTTAAAATGGGTATAAGAAACGTAGTTGTCGTCCGTCGTCGCCCCCGAAAAACAGGAGTAAAAAAACTGACCTTAACCTTCAATTGTGTAAAAAAAAACATTCCGCACATTTTGCCTCACTTCATTTAAACTTGTATACGTGTGTATACTGATGTGAATGTGCATTCGTGCCAGTTTAGTTGCCAGTGCCAGATTGGAAATATTTTATGCCTTTGAGCGAACACGGGGTTCATGCATGCAAAAATCTCACACCCACCACCACGCCAAGGTTCGTTCTTCGGACTCAATTATTCAATAGTAGAGTTATTTGTAGAATAGCATTAGACCACGTAAACAACTGCGACTGTGATTTTCCATTCAATATCATGTCACTATGTTCAATTGTCTGCGGAAGGCCAGAATTAGCAGTATCAGTGTTCGTACACAAGTAAACAGTAAAAACTCGAGAAATAGTAGGAATAACAACAAGCAAAGTTCTATTTATTTCTGAGTTTTAAAAAGCATTAGCAGATCTGATTTGACGTTTGGCCATAGGCTGGAAGAAATACGCGAAAGACCCTGACTGAGCTTACACGATTACACGATATAAGATAATTTAAAATGTACTGCACAGCTATGTAAAATAAATCGCGTTTTGAAAGAATTAGAAAAGTCCCTGCGGGTCACGACAAATAGATATATAGGCAGAGCAAAAATAGTATTTCATTTAAATGCAAGAACTTTCATCAGCTTTGCGCTTTAAGATATGTATACCTAACATAAACCAATCTCAAAGGGTTTTTATCAATAATGAATTTGTGATTTATGTAATAAATTGAAAGTGTTTATTAGTTAGTGAGTAACAACCTACGGCTACAGCTACTTTAGTAATGAAATCAACAGTAAATTATAATTTAATCCATAAACCTGATGCAAACAGTTGTTAGCGTTAAACGCTAACAACGCATTTAAATTGCGATAACCCCAGATTCTTAGACGAACAGAACGCTGATTTCGAAATTTTAAGATATTCAAGTTGACTGTGAAAAGGTATTACAATTACAATGATTCAAAAATTCGACAGTCATAATTAAATTACCATCTATCAGCTGGGTCATTACATAATAAAGTTCCCGTTCTGGCCTTGAATATTTTCATAATTCAGATTCACTGCTGCGAGCACATAGGAGTTCAATGGCATATCATAATAAGAAAGGAGAATACCAGCAAATCCGTATGTAGATATTCGTGTCTAATCTACACATGGTTCACGGTATGGAACAAAACGGGAGCTTTTTATATTCATAATACCGCACCAGCATGCTAATCCTACTGCTCCTTTCAAGAGGCATTATTTTCCTTATTTACGTTTCCCAAGATTTGCATGCAATCCTTTCATTTTCAGCCAGCCTAGCCAAGCCAAAACGACCCCAAAGCTGTCGACAATAAATTCGAGGAAAAAATAGAAGAAAAATTCGGTGTAAAAGAAAAATACTTTTTCTTACCAAAAAAATATGCATCTTCTTATATAATCTAGCCAAACCTGTCAGAAACAGAACCGGTGTCATTTGAGAAAAGCAAATGCTTGTGATAATGACAAGATAAAGTCAATAGATTATATGTCTGGAAAATATCCCAGCCCTAGCCTAACTTCTTTTGGTATAGGAGCTACTGGAAGTTGAATTTGATTTATTACTGTTGACTCAAGGTTCAAACAAAAGTCACATGCATGCCTAGTTAGCTAAGTACCATTATGCAAATATGCTCCCTCCTGATGGCTCAAAGAAAAAAACAGATCAATGGGAAAGCAAAATTAAAGCTGCTTGCGCTCTGTGACATTTTTATAAGCCAAGCCAGGTTCTTTTTAGTAATGCATTGCAAATCCCAGTTATATAACGTTCGTTGACATAGAAATGGACTTCATATTCATGCATAAATTTCCAATTAACAGGTGCATAGATCTGCACGGATCTAAGCTGTGCCGTGGGAATTTGGTGCAAGTCTACATAGAAGAGCGGACGCTAATCCCGCTATTAGCTTAACTGTTCTTTCCATGCGAGTAATTCAAAATTCTTGAACTAATTTTTTTGTGTAATATAGAACATTCTCATCAGTCCTTCAATGTAAACCCTTGTTTTCTTATTTCCGCCACAATAAACATACATAACTAGGTAATCAAACCTTAGCAATACTGTATTATTATATGTATTGTGTGACACACAAAAAATAATGGTCTGGTCAGTAATATCCTTAACCATCTTAATCTAACTCTTGTACATACCTATTTACCTTACCAGTTTGCATTGTAAATGTGCAGGTGCCTATAAGATACTTTAAATCTAAATGACTACTACAGTATAATTCTCCTTGTACTAAATTATTACTAATTGGATAGTACTACTAATGTATAAAAATGTAATTATTTGAGAAGCAGTATTAAGGTTAAATACAGCTCCCAAGGGAAGATTTATGTATGCACAATATTGTTTTTATGTACTAACATAAATCTAGACACTAAAAATTAGCCATATTCCCAGAATTTACGCATTCCCTAGTGTGAACCGGAAACGAAGTGATAAAGCTACATGTCCTAAGTAACGTGGAAACTACACCACAAAGTAGGTTTTACAATACAATTAGATTATGAAATGACTTTGAAGACATTAAACCCAAAACCTACCCAGCTGTGTATTTACGTTTTATATCATACTGACACGGTTAACAGAAAAAAAAACGAAAGTAATCATCATTCACTTTAGTAGCAACTAACGGAACTTTCTTGGCTCAAGTTATAGGTTGTCCCAAAGATAGATAAACTCAAACTGCATAACAATGGAAAATAAGTAATAGTTATTTTTTATGTAGTCAAAGACATACTCTTGCATTCATGAAAGCGCATCAATCAATTGACGATAAAGTGCAGTTTTGAAAAGTTGCACAATTATTGCAGTTTAAGTATTAAAACTTTAAAATATTGCTGAAACAAAACCTAACGTGATTCAGAACGTATGCATCCGCAGGAATTCCAACCTTAGCAAATATTTAACGCCACGTGCCGCGCCAGTTATATATTAAATGAACGGAAGTTTACAAATTTGACACAAGTAAACAAAATTGTTATAAGCAAACTTTGGTCGGCTACTATTGTAATCCCCACAAATTGCAATGAAACAAAATTAAATCGTAGTTTCCGTCACGTTGTTCGTGTAGTATACATCTGCCTATACCCTACCTACGCGTGATATCTCTACACCGCAAAACCCGAAACGTGTGAACAAAACTACGAATCGGGCTGAGACTGGAAGAATACCACGAAACCGCAATTGAAAATCATACATCATACATCTTACTAGATATCAACATACAATTGCACGTAAGATCTTTGCAATAAGTTTAAAGCACGTGGAACACGGGTACAACAAAACACATTTAATCAAACTTGAGCACTCAACTCCTGATTAATTTGCTCTTGAGTGAAGGATACTCCTAATTAGAGCGAAAATAAGGTGACAAAAGCGGAAAAGCGGCTATTGTCCTGAAAAGTTTGCCAGCATCGAACGAGCACAGCTATGAACTCAAATTCATTGACCTGTCGGGGTCGAGCAACACGAGTTCCGAGGAGAGGATGTAAGATGTAATGCGCAGCATACATCGAATCTAGTAAACAGTAAACAGTACCTACTCTCTGGAAAACGTGGAACGGAAATTCGTCACGTTAGAATATAGTTCGTTGCCCTGTCTTTGAATAGCATGCAAATGAGCTTCCCACACCCGCCTGTCAATTACCGGCTTCTGTTTACTAAATTACAACAAATTTTCAAATTGAATAAATAAACAGAGCACATTACAAGCACGAGGACATCGGATGTCTCGTTCAAGCGTCATTCAGTAATTAACATATGTAGTACATCAAGTTTGCTCGTTTATCAAAGTAGCGGACAATGAAAATGAAAATACTTTTGCGCCTCGTACAGCGAAACGGGGAATAGTAAATACGCAACTGGAATACCATATTACTGAACACTTCTAAAATGTTAAAATAAACATCGAAATCAAAAATCTTACGTGACGAAACTTCATGTGGTAAAAACAAGATAATCCTGAATATGGAATAGTGATGTTCCACTATTTGTGCACTATTGAAATTTGAAATACTGTAAAACAGTTTGATTCTTAACCCAAGCTAGCTTTCATCCGCAAGACTCTTTGCAGAATGAGCTTTAAACCGACTCTGAAACGGACATAATTGCCAAAAACTGAAGGAAAGAAACCGAATCACGTTCTAAGCACATGGCTAGGGGATGCAGACCGGATGACAGTTTGCAAAAAACTAAGTATACAAAGAATGAAGAACAAACCGGGCCAAATGGCTTTAAACCACGCACCGAACACATGCATGAACCGCAAAAAAATATCAGGAGACAGCCAAGAAGCGATGCGGTGATAATAGTATAACTATGGGCTTCACCAAGACTATTCATACCGGCATATCCTGGGACGCATCAACTCCTTTGAATGCATGATGATTACTTGCTGATGTAATACCGAGCCAAATTCAGCGAGAGAGAGTAGACAGATCGGCGCCACGAGACGACTCTGAAAGAAATTCTGACTTAAACAAGCTCTATATGATTTAAATAGTTTTTGGTAGATGATCTAATACTTCTTGGTTCTGACTCTTGACCATAGAATCAGCAGCCCGGCACATGTTACTTCAATCTTGTTTTTCATGCTGGTAACTAGTCACGGGTTGTACCACGAAGTAATTGACTGCATTAAATTCTCAACCCTTTCAATTCAACCAATTAAAAACTATAAGAGGAGTTAGAACTATTAAGATTTGCGGCGCTGTCGATCTATGTATTTCCAACCAACCAACCTGCCAACCTATATAATTTAATGGATCTTATATTGCCAATTGTGTAAAAAAGAAATTAAATGCACTCAAATCCTGAGCTTAAAACGAGATGTAATAAGTTTTTGGCAAAGTGAAAACACATTCCTCAAAACTGCATACGTACAGAATTATAACATGTGAATGCTAGCTATTATATAAACGAAAACGGAACTGACCATTTAAAAACTTATCTTAAACTTTCAGTATTATTTTTCTACAAGATTACGAGTCAATGCATTCAATGCAGAGCAGAAATACTGACATCGCAACGAGACCAACCACAATAATTGATTACAACATAGAACTTGAGTTAACCATAGCGTAACCAGCGCAAGAGTACAGGCTGAATTTGTTATCCCAGGCTTGCCCTAAAATGCACCACATCTAAATATACAGATATATTACTCTGTACAAGCAGCTTTATCAAAATTTATCGTGCATGGTGCATGCGGTCTTTAACCTTACCGTTGTACTTTATTACCGACATGCTTTTCTCTTTTTGCTACCAAAATAATCTCGGTATTAGTCATAGGTATGTAATTAGAGAAGTCAGTGTTTTGTCACTCACTAATCTGAGAATGACTCCATTAAAATAGGATTGTTTTACGTAACACCAAACGCTTTGTCCCTAAATATTGCTGTGCTATGTTCAAAGAATTCAATTACTACATTCTGTTTGCTACATATAGAAACAAAGAGCTGCAGGTTTACAGTTGCAGGAATTACAACAATTGTATAACAGATTTGCAGGTCTATATAACTGCATTAGCTGTTCATTCAAATCCCGTTCCTACTTTACGCAGACGACCTGGTCATCTACTGTCACGGCACTGACCCATCTGTCATCGTCTCCGAA
>JAQFYT010002551.1:0-12622 GCA_034694925.1 Ceratophysella denticulata
AATCATAAGCGTACTCCATACACACAGTGATACATACAGTGATACATATACTGTCTAGGATTTTATGAGTATTGATGTAGAACTGGGTGTTCCTGTAGGCATTTATTATCCGTGTTATCTTTTTACTCTTTGGCAAAATATGATTCATGAATTGTTAAGAATGTCGATGATATTAACTTGTAAACTAGACTAAGACTATAATCAGAATCCGAAATTTCTTTATTCGCTTGCAGAATATTAAATATGATTTGTATTTGTATACAGGTTGTATTTAAGAAGGTATGGAATAAATAGGAAGAAGATAGTCACGTAGTTTCGTGAAATACGAGATGTTGAAAAATTCATTTGATTTTGTAAGTGGAAAGTATACTGTGGTTGTTGTAAGTACAAAAATTGCAAGTTAAGTTAAATTACATTACAATACTTACAGGACACACCGCAAAGGCAAAAAGATCATTTCAAATATTTTTACGTGATTTTTGTCCTATATATGCGTTTGGGATAAAATCTTTGTCGGGTCGTTTTACACAGCATTACAGCATATTTGATTCGAAAGGTATGTATATGTTTGTATCCTGGTTACTTCAGAATGGATGATCTATATTTATGTCTTACAATCGTTCATGAATAAACAAACAACTTAAGTCAGCTAATTGCAAAGCTCTTAAGAACATAAAATATGTGTTAAGTATTAATGATGATGATAGATGACTGTCTTAGTCTCAAGTTCGCAATGTGTTTATGTGTTTTATCCTTAAATCACCACACCACACGCGAAAACGAGTGAGTCAGGTTTTTTGTGGCTTTCAAATATTCATAGAAATACCAAACCAACACCAACAACAAGAGCATCTGACTCATGCACTGTAATGTAACCTGTAACCTGCAATTACCGTACCTATATGAAGTTTGACCTCCTTTTTATAGAAATAGTAGTAGACTTAGTTCAGGTTTCAGGTTAATCTACAAGTTTCATTTTCCATAAAAAAGATCATCATCAGAAATAACTAGGACAAAATATTTTTCACTGGTTGTAAATTCTACTTAAAATTGTTTTCTGTGTAACGAAAATCTTAATGCTCGTCAGTCCTCATTTGCAGCTTAGCTAATTCACAAGTTCCTCATCATATGTGCTCCATGGGAATTTCAAACTTTTTTTTTCAAAAAGAAGGAATTAGACACACTCCACTCTAGTAATCCTTAATCCAGTTAGTTTGTTAGTCCTTGTTTGTCACTCATCAATGTGTTTGTGTTTAGGCTTCTGAACGTCTTCTGTCTGCATTTGGATTTAGTGTCTTTAAGTTGCCTTGTTTTAAACCTGAAAGACTTAAATTGTGGGAAACTGCATTGTTTTCCGGTTTTTTATTTAAATTTTGTATCTGGTTTGTTTGGTTGGAATTGGAATTTACCCAAGCATGTCTTCTGAACGGTAGTGGTTGAGAATTGAACGTAGAACTTACTATTGAGTAGTGATAGCAGTTTCATCACCTTGTGTGTGTGCGTTATCTTCTCTGAGTTGAGTGCCTATTGTTCCAGCTGGGCTGTCAGTGAGTGAGTCATCTAATTGGCGTAGGAGATTGAGTATTGTGTATTACATACAGACAGACATTATCCTACGCCTGACCGATCTGTAAAATTGCGTGGGTGACTCATACAGCGGAAGATCTCATTGGGTGTTTGCAAAAACAAGTGTACCGATGTTCACCCCAACAGGATACACACAGTATATTCTCGGCTTGAATCGAATCGACGGCTATATATTGTATGTGCCTCTGCCATAGACTATGGCATAGTAATTTCGTCGTGGACAGTTAGATTTTACGTTATGCATGCTTATGAGGATAGATTTCCAATTAATATGCTGAGTTAAATAAAACATATAAATTGTTGTGCGATCTGTCGGCAGAATCTCGTCCTGTACGATCTATAACTAGACGAGATGTTCGTAAGCTGGCATAGAGGTTTTTATGTGAAAACTATAGTATATGTGAAAGAAAATTGCTTTCTCTTTTCTCTCGGTAGACCCACTTTCTCCGATTCCAGTTTCAAATTGGCAAACTGGGTCGGGGGAGTATCTCCCTGTGCCAATATACATACATATACGCGAATTTCCTCGCCCTCGCCTGGAAATAGGGAAGGAGGCTATTAAGAGACGTGTCGTGTACACTGCGCAAATCTCCCGAATGCTCGACAGACCTTGGAATTGGAGCACGTTACTCGTTCTCCTTTCTTCATGACGTCCACATCCAGCTTTCCAGTCTCCAGCAGGCAAGACAGGGACTAACTTTCTCCCTTGTCTTTTTTTCAGGTACTTGCACTCTGGCTTTGACCATTATAGGCGAAACTCGCTCGTGTTTCCGTACATATCACATCACATATACACAGGTAGGTTGGGCATACCTAATTTGGGCACCAGAAGGTCAGAAATACTGTAAAGTAATACTAAATTTGATTGAAGATTGAGTTGTTCTGTTAATGTAGCCCTAAACCACTAAATCAAATAGGTCATTGTGAGAGCGTGCCATTGTCATTATGTAAGGGAAGGGTTGGATTTGAATTTTGGCATTTGGCATTTCCTTGAGGGTAGGGGTTGGGTGCGTATCCTGTCAAGTCTGCATTTTTTGCATAGTGGTAAAGGTGAATTGACGACGACGGGTGGCGTGGTGTTAAATACGCAAACCTTATTCCTGTGGTTTAGTTTTTCTGTCAGAGTTCCAATAATAATAATACATCCTATTACTTTCACTTTTTTCACGTAATCTTGTAAAGTGTCTTCAGCAGGAGCTTGAAGTCACTTGAAGTCACGAAGTTGTGACGTTTTGGATAGAATAGTACATAGTATTAAGATTATTGTGGCTTCTCGTCTGAGTGAACAAGAAAAGGAAATATCTTACTACAGATATACTTACCAATACTACCGCAGTACTAGGGGTCTCGTGCGGCGTGGCGTGGCGCCTTGGTAAAAGTGGTTTGGTTTGATTGTTTAGTTGGAATTTCGTGAGGGGTTTGGACCGGAGGAGTTAAGGCATATCAGGTCAGGAGAAAAGGTAATAATCCTAACCGATATTTATGTCTGTCTAGTTAAAAGGTTAGAGGGTCAAGTTGTGTGTCTTGGTTTCACCGAGTTTTGGTCTCATGTTTGAGTCTTTGAGTGACATGGAGTGGTAGTAGTCACTTTCATGTCAATTCCTTATTGAGGTTGAAGGAAGTTGTGAATATACTTTTTCTCTATGTTCAATTTCAATGTTTGTTTTCACTTCATTTTCGCGTAGCTATAGCTTGTGCAGCTGGGACACAGACAGAGTCGAAAGGCTTATTGTCCAATAAATTGATTTTTATGTAAATTCGTGTATTATCATATTGATTGATTGTTTAGTAAGCATAAGCGCGTCTTCATCTCTTGTAGCGTTTGATTTCAGCATGAGTAATTGTATAAGCGAATAAAAATATAAGCTGTGCTATGCTGACATTTTATATGCCAGAAATAAATGTCGAATATTATATTATTTGGATTCCCACTGATAGAATATGTGATCTGATCTACCAATTCAAATTCGCCTAAAACGCGGATCAGCATGTCCCGAGTTTAGACAATTTTGAGTCGGTAGACCATAAACTGCATGTTCTATCTCTATGAGTGAGTACCGGTATTTGTACCAGTATTTAAGTACAAGTATTTGAGTACCAGTATTTCATGTAAGACATTAGCTAACATCAAGTAGAAACCGCGGCTTAATTTAACCTACTTTTCTATTATTTTTTTCCACAGATTTATTTCGAGCAAGCCGCCGAATGAAGTCGAGTGACAGTAGAGAGATCAATAGTGTTAATAACAACAAGTCATCCTCATCGCAAAATGAAACAAAGTCATCTTCAGCCCAATCGGCTGAGCCGCAGCAGCAACAGAGTCAGAGTCAGAGACGCCTCATCAAAGCTGACATGGACCTCCTCTACAGATTCGATTCAAAAGTGAGTTGTTTGTTTGATGATCCCATTTATTGAGAATTTTACCTTTCTTCTGTCAATGGTGTATTCGTTGGTATTACGGTTGACGGTTTGCATCCATCCACCTTACCACAAACTGTTATACAGTTTCACTTTTTGAAATGACGGTGCAAGAGACAATGTATGACGTGTGAACTGCAGATTCAGTGAGTTCCTATGAAATTGAATTACTTATTTGCGGCGGTTTAAAGTAAAACGTAGGATTAGATAGACTCGACCGTGTTCCGTTACTCCGTTATTTATAAATTAACCTTACGATTTAGATGTACCTACATTTAGAGTCGGAATGACTATCCCGGGAAGAAGCGGAACAGATTTTGAGGCTTAAAGTCTCGAGACATGCCGCTAATGACATTTTAACTCCATTACTCTGATTAGTTTTCATCTAATTACACAACATGGGACATGATTAGCGGGTCTGGACTTGGACTCCCTGTTGCATGCCGCCGGAGGCCTTGAGACACTCGGATTACATTTGTTATATTAACGACGTGCTGTCATGCTGAGCTTCTGGGAGTATCTAATAACTGAAACCGTAGTAAATAGTTGTAGTTTGTAATTAGAAAATGGGAATGACATTTGGATCTCGTTGTTTTATAAGCTAAAGTCTGTCATTAGAATGTCTTCCTCCTTCCTGACTACCATTTAACTGGTGTAATGTCTTTAGCTTCGTCGGTTTCAGTTAGGAAAGGCAAGGGGCGAAATCTCATTATTCAAAATGTGCCTCAAACTTTCATCTTCATTGAAGATCTGTATTTTGTCTATGAAGAGTTCCCGTACTAAAGTATCTACTACAGAATGGTAAATGTAAATGTATCTTGTTGAAATGCTTAAAAGACTTGGAGATCCGACATTAAACCATTGTTGTTTTTTGTTGTGAGCTTTTTGGAAGATTTTTTGTTGAACAGGAGATGAGCTTGGTTTAATAGAAGTTTGTCTTTACTATGCGTTCAGTATGTAAATTGGTTGGGCGAATAAGGCGTTTTTGATTTAAGAAAAAAAATCAAGTTATAGTGAGAATATACTAACCCAGTATCCAGTGTTGTTTCGTTTTTGTCATGCCAGAGAGCAAGGCCATCCGTCTTAAACTGGGCGTGTGGCTTCTTCGGTTTGCCTCACCTTTCGAGTGATGACGATAATATTCCAAACCCTTGATTTTTTTTTACTTTGATCTCAGACAGCAATTAAATTCTGGTTTAATTGGTTTGATCCCAATTTTTCACGTCTCTCAACTGTGAAATTTTATGCGGGATTATACTGTTGTATTCCGCATTATTTGAAGCGGAGATGAGTACCAGGACAGCATTCTTCGCTTCGTAAAGTACATGTCCAAGTTTAAATGCTGATTTACAATAATATTCTATGGCCTAATGTAAGTTTTTCCATGAAAATTTCAGTAAACGCAAATTATATCGTATTTTGTCTTTGTACATTGTATGCTGAACTCTCCAATCTGATGTGATACTCGACAAGCCGAATTTAATGGAAAATGAAATGATGAGGACGTGAATGTTAAATGACAAAAGAGTACTCTTCTGGAGTAGGAGCTTTATAAACGGGTTGACCAAAACGCTTAGCTTCTTGTCTGGATTAGATTTATAAGCACTTTTGAGCGTGGATGTTGGACGCTTTAGTTACATGTATGTACATTACCAAATAATAGCTTGATGGACAAAACGGCACCTGCAGAGCAAGTTACCTGATGTTGTTTTGTTATGCTGCTTCATCTTCCATTCTCGTTAAATCAGATAAAACTGGGTTTGAGGGATGAAGTCGTAGTGCATCAGGCAGACATGGCACACAGACGCTTTGTCCAGCAACGTTGTTATTAATTTGACCGGCAAACACGTAAATGGCATGTATCGTTAGCCGGTGGCGAAGTGCTTGTTGAAACATAACGTACTAAAATCAGTCGGGAAGACATTTATTTCCTCATAAATTATTTCAGCATGGTATTAGTAAAAATACTTCTGAATAAGAATCTGAGTGGATCCCATGCTTTGGCTAGGCTTTGGCCTAATAAGGGCTACGACAGGACAGGCTTCACAGCAATATTTTAATTTTCTAACGAAGGGTTGAGTGAATGAGATGCTCGGGAATCCACATTGTTACACAGTGTATTTGGCTCGAGATTGTTGCATTTTGACTACTTTTTTTGAATGTGCATATCCTACACAACAACATCTTACCTTTTTCTTTTTTTTTTTTTTTTTTTTTATATACAACCGTTTATTTTCGCTTCCAATAGCTGGCGATCCCGAATCTAGGGATGCTTAGGTTTTTTGGTTGGGAAAACGTATTCGACCCTGGTTTCGCGATCGCATCGCGCGCTATATCGCTAGTTGACTGTTGCTACATTTATTATGTAAAGTTGGTGGTCGTATTTCGTATTCTTTTGTGTAGGAGGAAGGTCATCTTTGATCTCAGGCATTCATTCCTTGTCGAGTCAACTCATTACTTTTACTTTTATGTTTATTATTCCTTCATGCAAGGCTACGTGTGGTTCATCTTAAATAATAGGGAAGGATCCCAGAGCATCCTTTTACACGCATTCTGACTCTATTTAATTGCCTGATTTACCTTGAGCGGAAAGTATCGAGATCAGTCTCTGTGTACCCGGTTTCAGTCACGGAAAATACTGGTTAAAAATGTCTTGTGCTGAATTTCCCTGTTCTAAATTAGGCGTGGGAGTTGTAGTGAGTTAGCATAGTTATCTATAAGCGTGACAGTTGTCGATTACTAATTTTTGTATTTGCATCTGCATTTTTATGACCAGATGAGAACCTTGCCTTGGCAGCTCCCGAATTAGGCATTGTTGATTAGAATACCTAATCTAATGCAAGGGTGTATGTCGGATACTGTCATACTGTCAGTCTAGTAATTATATGTGTAGGTAGGGTGTATGTTTATTACTAGGGTGGAACTTGAGATGAGAGCTAAATTAGCTGGCTAATAAAAGTCACCATTTTAGTTCCATCCCATGCCATATATTAATTCAATTTTTTTTTCAAAATTTTTTTTTTTACATTAAATAGTAGAATTGCAGTTTGGCCAAGAATACTAGAATTGATCGAAAAGGTAAAAGCGAGGTGAGTTGGTTTTAAATTGACCACGACCACGCAAAGAAAATTTTATGGGGTATCAGCAGACGCCTAATCTCAAGAAAATTGTCAGCCTGAAGTTAGTATTTTCTTTAAAGTATAATAATAATTCAGGACATGATTACGTAAAATATAATGTTGTACTACACATAACACGTTGTGTTATTGTGATGCAATGCCACTGCCACATGTCTGCCTTGCGACGATTTAATCTGCTATGCAAGATACGATTTACAATTACAAGCCAAGATTCTCAAGATTGTTGCATTGAATTGCTGTTGCAGTGCAGTTAGCCGTCAGTTGTATGCTGCTGCATTATATAATCACGTGGAGTGAATAATGTTGAGAAAGATTTATAGGGATTTGATACAGAAGTGCTCTGTTGTAGTGCATAGATGATGATTAAAATGGGAAGAATGGAAATAAAAACACGTTGTGTATACTTTTAACCCGTGATTATCTCCTCGAGACTCGAGACGAGGGCCATCAAGACTAGATGGATGGATGGATTGAGGCATGTGATACTTGATTGACGAGTTTAAGAGTTTACTATGTCGTTTCTTATGTTGCTCTGTTGCACCAGTATGATAGGAACTGGGTAAGCAGGACTATTATGCTTCCTAACGACTGGTAGACTGTAAGAAGACAATGACTGGTTTAGGTTTGGTTACTGGTTTGGTTCATAGTTCTTATATAAAATAAAAGCAATAAACAGCATTCTTTGTGATGTATCAAATGAACAAGTACTATTTGCTTTATTTCTCTATGATCTTTAATTCGGGTTAAATTGCTTTATTTTCCAGGATACGGATGATGACTGCGGCTACAGTGATGAGGATGAACCGACAGAAGGGATTTCAGATTTCTTTGGTCATATTTGTCCCGAAGGGAGTCAGTCAACGCCCACGACGCCCTGTAAAAGGCCATCACGTAAGAATTTAATAATTCTCTTGGAATGCTGTCCTATTATTGACTTGTGGTCTTTGGTATTTATGATCCAAGACTATGTAATAATAATATTTGATGTTTTTCAAATATTTGTTTTTTGTCCAGAAGTAAAATGTGGGTCTGGAGAAGTGGATAAGGCTCGACGACACTCCATCTGTAATCCCACAGTTCGGGGAGAGCACAGCTCAACAATGATTACTTTTCCTTTTGAGTACACGAATGCTGTGGATGTGTTTAATTCTTTACGGGGTCCTCGAGCATCTCCTATTCTTCATCGACGTCAAGCCAAACTCCCGCGTTCCATGTCTAAGAGTTCTCTTCAAGAGGAATTTTTCCAGTCAAATCATTGGCAAACTGCTATTGAATGTCTCTCTCTCAACTTGGAGGAAGTGGTTCATATCCGAAATGTACTCACGAAAGCGGAATTGGAAAGTCTCCCACTGGATTGTAGTCTTAAAGAAGATGTGGAAAAGGGCAAGGTAAATGTGTTTCACGATTGATCGTTAATCTTTTCTGTACAATGCTCAGCACGTTGAGCTAATCAGGTGAGAAATAATTACATTCCTTATTCCTGTCCTGTGAGCCTTAGCTTAAGTAGAGATGCATGTACTTGAATGAGACATTGTTTCTCTATTGTGGTTTGGGTATTGGAGTTGTAGGTTGTAGATGGCCCGAATACTGAATATAGCCATAAATCAAGGATTTAGGGAACCAAGAAAGGTGGAGGAATGACGGTGTTGAATTGCTGAAGATGTCCAAGTCTTGGATGTGTTTTTATGAGCGTATTCATCAAGGAGTGTTTGACTTGTTGATGTTTAAATTAAAAGTTTACCAAGATTCTTCTCATCTTATTTTTATGGTCGTTTTCAATTCGAGTTGATGGGTGGTGAGGGTGTTTTTTTGGAAGTTCACTATCTCATACATATTGTGTTACTGAGATTAAAAGGGATGATACACCCTTTTCCCTTTCAGGTTCTTCAGTTAATTTTCTAATGGATTTTTGTTATTTCTTTTTCACCTCAGGTTTGTTTCCTATGCCTCAAGACTCGATTTAGTCTCATCTTTGGACCATGGGGAAATATCTGTAAATTGTGCAAGCGGACGGTTTGTAGCAAGTGCTACTCAAAGGTAATATATGGGCTATTAGAAGAAAAATAAAAATATTTAGAAATGAAGTTACTGATATGGTATATGATCTTGGGATCGCATACTCTTTTCCTTTTCATTACTAGCAAAGCCTTAGCATTTTGATATTAGTGCGCTTACGTTTACGTTACGTTAAAAATGTATGCTAGCCGGGGATCGCGTACTATATGAGTACCCTATTTTTAAGGTAGGGAGGGGATGAGAGAAATGTTGTTCTGTTGTGACATTACTATATTAAGCCTAATTTGTATTCATGTCCAATCTCGGAGTCCTTTGTTAAAAAATGTACTTTCTGCTTGATTCAATTAGATGAGGATTCCCACGGAGCAGTTTGAGAACGTGCCGGTGTCAACGCTGAGTCCCAACATTTCACCACGAGACGAAGAACGGGAATTACCAGGTTGTACCAAGAGCCTTACTCTGAGCTCTCGAGGGAGTCTTACTCCAACCCATGCCGTGAATAATAATTCGGCTTTAAGACGTAACAGCGGAGGAAGTGCTCCCATATCACCCAGCATGTCTAGAAAGTCAGGAGGCACGGACTCGGACAGTGGAGGTCAGAGGTCAATCTCACCCGGACTTCTCACGGAGGACGAAGAAAGGGATCAGTTTCCAGCGGACGACGCCGGTTCCTTCGGCAGTAATGGGCCAAGAAGTCTTCCCTCAGTACATTCCATTTCCATGGGATTGATGGCAATTAAAAGGTAGGTTGACGCTGGAAGCATTGTATGTAGTTACCTAGTTATGCAAATGAACTAAAACTTCTTACATGGATTCACCATTTACGGTCAAACTGTCATATTATGTGTGTACGTTTTATATAAAATACTGCAGTACGGCGTGTGGTGCATAAAATTAGATATTTAATGGCTTTTATTTATATTTCCACTTTTATAGGAATTTCGTTGGAAGAGCAAAGAATGAAGACAAGACTGACAGATCGAGAGGGGCACTCATGATCGTTTGCCATGACTGTAGAGCTATGGTACTACAAATCATTCACTCAGCTAGGGCGAAAAAGGCTAATTTAATAAGGAATAATCGGACACTTGAATTGCCATTGCCAGTACATTGAAATTCTGGTGCATGGTGAATTCAAGTGTCAAAAAGTGCAATTTCTTGTTATGCAAGGTCATTGATAATTATGATTTAGGTTGAGTCACTGTTGAATTAGTAGGGAAGGCATTGTTATAACATTACATATCCTGATGCAATGTAATACTTTGTCGGTAATCAGTGATATCGAATTCCTAATTCAACAGTAACTCACTAACTGCTTCTGTCTATTTGTTTAGGAGCTTGAGCGATGATGACACAGGTTTGATACGTTGTGTTTAGTTCAAAATAGGAGTCACATTCTTTTTTGGAGTTATAATCAGTCAACAAGCAATCTCAACCAGCACAAATCTGAATCTTTCCAATAATTTCAATTTTCAAAGATTAATGTTTTAAATACAAAATTCCGATCTGCGACAGATATTAATAAAAATGAAAAAATCGTTCTATAAATGGGCTCCTGTGCGTAAGATAATCTAATGCAAATAAAGTTCCATTTCCGCCTTCAGTATTCAAAATTTAAAAAAACTATGAAGTGAAGGAACAAAGTGCGTATTGAATTCCTCAGTGAACGATCGTACATACGGGTGTAGAATTAGTATTAGTATTGCATTGCGTTTATGATTATGAGGTTTGGCGAGTTCAGCATTTATTAGTGTAGTGAATGGAAAGGCAAGCTTCTGAAATATTGGTTGTGACTGGATGAAGTACTGTTATTGTTGAAACATTTGGCAATTACTGTGCCAGTGCCTATTTCAATTGCATTCATCCTTCATTTTTGTATTATATACTTACAACAGATGAGCTGCGTTTAACCTATAATTATCTATAATTTACTAATCTTAAGGCCACTAGTCATTTGTTTTTCTAAGCTTGTTTTTGTATGTAACCCAATTACCGTATGTTACATTTGTCATCCTGGCTTCCCCCATTTACAACATTACTTAAGTGCTCTGACCTCTACAAATATAGTATTAGATAGACTATCCACTATCTTGTGTATCTCTGTATAGTAGTTCAACGTTCAACATCTCCTTAAAATGTTCTATGCAAATTCAACCGAAACCGAAATATCAGGTGCTCCGACAAATTCCTGCAAAGAAACTCAAGGTCAGAAATCCCTGTTATCTAGACGAGTTAGATATGATACGAAATGAGAAAAAATACAGTATTTTGATGAAGAAAATGCTCTAATCCATAATAGAGAATGATGGACGTACTTATATTTACCGACATGTACAACTCAATTTTTAAGAAATTAACAGAACAATAATTTACCCTTATACTACCTCCCATACTATTATAATGCAAATATATTATTTACAACTAATGATCCGGCAGCTATGTGTATTTTTAAGCCATACTAAATACTAAAATCTTGAGCACTTAATTTAGCCTTTGTCTGTCTCTGTACTCGAGTCTCGAGACATCCGAAAAATTGTGAAAAGTTATTTTTATGATTTGCAAAACTCTTTTGTGACTAAAATACTCGTACATCGTAGATTCTGGATAATATAAATTATTGATATTATACGATGATAATAATTACTTAAAGGAAAAGAAATAACATAAATTCCAATAAAAATAGCCATTGGATTGGATGAGGTCAGTACGGGTGTAATTCAACCCGTGTAAAGGAGCTAATTGGCAATGAATAATTTCGGAAGCTATTAAGAACTCGTTTAGTTAATGAATCAGTCAAGTGGAATGTCAAATGTTGATCACAAAGCAAAGCATAAGCCCGTTACACTAAGCCCATTACATAACGTTAGTTTGATGACTGCTTACTGTTACAGTTACGTTATATTTCTTTGCAGAACGTTATAAAACAAAACGCAATGACCATTGTCAAATGTCGAACGTAATCAATCAATTGTCTTAACATGGATTTGGTACAAGACGCTGAACGCTTTCGTACTTTAGAAGAGGTGGTATTTATTTGGGCACCGAGAAATAATTGATCGGCACCGAAAATACTAGATTATACCCTAGAATCCTTCGGTGGCACCGAAAATCTTACACCGGCACCGAGAAATAATTGATTGACACCAAAAATACTAGACTGTATCCGAGAATCATTAGGTGGTACCGAGAATTCTATACCAACACCGACAATCCTACACCGGCACCGAGAATATTGGATTTGGGCCCGAGAAATAATTGATCGGCACCGAAAATACTAGATTGTATGCTAGAATTATTAGGTGGAACCGCTCTGATGCTGATTCGAACCTAACTCAAATAAAGCAAAGTCTGCGAGAATAAATTATTTATATCCCACATCTACTACCGTCCGTCCGTTTGTTCGCCTTCTCCTCGACAGTGGGTAGGGTTACAAAAAAGTTTGATACGTCAAACTCTTCGTC